>JAJOOR010017533.1:0-22714 GCA_036250505.1 Solanum acaule
GGTAGTAGAATGAAAATTATTATAGAAATGGTTGAGAAAATGAATTTGCATTCTTGACTATTTATTAATGAATTGGTATCAATTAAGCAAAGTTCTGGATGTGGCATACGGGAAGCAAAGTATTACTCAAGGCTATAGGTCTTTTAATGATATGACATTGGGAAAGAGCAAAGTGCTACTCCAGGCTACAGGTCTTTACAGTGGCAGATACCCAACAAGAATGAAACTTGTTTTAGTAGTTTATTCAAATTGAAGAATGTTAAATAAAAACTAACTAGTATTATATAGTCGAACAGTGTAGCTTCAAGTGGGATTTCTAATTATATATATATTATATTGTTTGAATAATTTTGTCTAGTCCAGATGTTTAGTAGAGGTTTTTGTCTATTGCAGATATGCTAAGAGAATTGATACTTAATATCAGTAAAACTCTATTCTGTATCTACCAAGGATATTTGATTATCGAAGAAAGTCTAGTACACTTGGAAATTTAGGAATGGTAGTGAGGCTAATGACTTTTGCTTAAGACTCTTTAATGGAATGAAGGAATTTGTTTTTCTTATTATTCTTGGTACAAAACAACAAATGTATCAACTGCCATAGGGAAGTTTTTAGGAAAATATCAACCATCAGTAGTTTATTAGATTCCCAAATTCATCCTGAATTTTTATAAACTTGAAACTGTAAACCACACTGCATTCATGCATTGACGAATAAGGTAGAAATTTTGTGTGAAGTAAATAGAAAGAAAAGAAATAGAGAAGAAAGAGATACGAAGGTAAGGTAAAGAAAAAGGAAGAAAGAAATAGGATTGGTAGACCTGATGACTTTAAAAGGTCATATGAGTTCCTTGTTAAGGTGACTTAAAATCTTATGTTAAATCATCTATTTTTTCATTAAAAAAAGAAACTCATTTACTATGTTAAAGTCAATTCTAGCAGTATAACTTGCACAATATTGCTTTAGGTGATGTTAAGTATCTAACATTTTTTATTATGTTTATCCAGAGCAAGTTCAAATGAGATGCAAAACAAATGTTTTCTTCCGCCAATGCATGATAATCAGAGCTTTAAATTCGAATTTATGGTTTCTTTTATTTAATTCACCTCATTTTAATTGTTTAGTTGACAATTGGGTTAAAAATGAAAAACCTGTTCATGATGGCATTTAGAAGAATATGTGGGGCTCATATTTAGTATTGTTCAGAAATTTGTCAACTTGCCTAGCTCTTGAACAATACAAGATATAAAATGATATTACCACAAAGAATTTGAACCTAAAAATATAGTCCGATGTAATATTTGAAATAGTGTGCTTATAAATTTACTTGATTCACTTTCTTAAAAATAATGATTTACTTGATTCAGCCAAGTATTTGCTTTAACATGGCAAACAATCCATTTTTTGTCAGAACTTGTAGTTGAGTATTATGCTAAGGCATTTATTAACTTGAAATAAGTTGCCTAGTTGCTTTGATGGTTTAGAGTATAAATGAATACTACTCCAGGAATTTATCAATATATTATTATGCGTGATGTGGTAACTCTATGTTGAGTTGTTGACCAAACATTAATAAAATGCAGCAATTTTATGAGTTATTGTCGAGCAAGGCACGGCCGAAATTGAGATCGTCGACATGCTCATTGTCGCAGGATGGGGAGCTTAGAAAGCAACTAGAAGCCAAGCTTCTTGCTGCTGAAAAGAAGAGGTAAACTGTTCGGGCTTCTCTATATTTGTCAATCTTCTTCATCACACATAAGTATTTGGACAATAGTGTATACTTTTTTTTATTGGTAAAAGAGTGTCATAACTCATACGTGCATCATGTTATGAGCTGAGCTGTGATGATTTAAGAAATTAAGCCTTTATTGTTGCATGTATGACTTATGGTTTCCTTTCCCTTACCAAATGGTTTCCTTTTGATTCTCCAGTTGTGAAGGACTGGAGTGAGTGTTGCTCATTTCTAGTCTGTATAAATTCATCATTCTTGAGCTTTTTTTTTGACAAATTTTCTTTAACATAGTAAATGAGTTACTAGGTTTTTGTTTTGCACAGTAAATGCGTAAATGAGTAAACAGGAAAAAGTAAAATTGTCTACCCCAAAACTCATTTACTATGTTAAGGTGGTGGCAATTGGTTCGATCATTGGGTTGAAGGGTGAGAAAGTTTTGGTACTCTGACAGATCTATGAGTTGCTATTATTTTAACCACAATTAGATAATTTGGAGTAAAAATTAGCAACCTCCGATTTGTATTAGTTGTAACCCACGTGACATAGTGGATTTTTGTGTGGAAGAGAATAAAGGATGAGGTTGAGAAGTGCGAACTTGGCAAAATGTGAGAACTGTAACGAACATAATTAACTTTGGGTAGGGGTAAGATTTCAATGCGAAATGACAAGTCGAAGCCCAACCTGTTGTTTTACTGGTAGCCCCAGTCTAATTATTGTACATACAACTTTTTACAGGCCTCAAATTCACTTATGGTTGCTATTGGCTCTGTACTTGTTAAACAGGTTGAGCATCCTTGCGAAAGTTCAGAAGCGCTTGGCAAGATTAGATGAGCTTAGACAAGCAGCTAAAAATGCTGTGGAAATGCGTTTTGAGAAAGAACGTGATGAGCTGGGCAATAAGGTTGAGTCACGAGCTCAGCGGGCAGAATTGAACCGGAGGGTTCTTCTTAAATGTAGGCAACGGAAGGCTGCAAAAAGGGAACGAATTTCACAGTTGCTAACAAGGAGGGTAATGCAAGAGAGCAAATACAGGGATTGTGTCCGGGCTGCTATTCATCGGAAGCGGGCTGCTGCTGAAAAGAAGCGACTGGGATTTCTGGAAGCAGAGAGATCAAAGGCACGTGCAAGAATATTACAAGTTAAGCAGATAGCAAACTCTGTATATAGTCAACGGGAGATTGAGAGGATAAGACTAAAAGATCAACTGGAGAATCGTCTCCAAAAGGTATGTGTTAATCTAAATGAACGCGAAAGGTTACTATGTATTCTATTAAGGAGCTCAACATGAATAGGAGGCCAAACAGGGGAAAAAACTTACTGAGGGAATTTATAATTGATACAAAGACTTAAAGAAGCACTCTGCAATTTATTTTTTTTGAAACTAGTAACTTTTTGTATTCCTCAGCATTAAGGGCTATGCTGGCCACCTCCAAAAAAATATTATAGAAAAAGACTTATAAAGATCCTATAAAATCCACTAATTGGATCTCCTCCTCTATATATCTTGTTCTTTTCACCAAAAACCTAGTACAGTGATAACTTTCCACTTATTTTTTTGTATAGATTATAGCACATTCCATCGCTTCAAAAATTCTTTGATTTCTTTTTATCCAGACGTTCCACCAAATACATGCTGGGACTGTTTTCCACCACCTCTTCTGACTCTTGTTTCCTCCCCTTCTGATCCAATAGCTTAGTAAGTCTGCTGTGTGTTCTGGCATGGCCTAGTTAACATTGGGTTTATTGGTAAATAAATCCCAGACTTGTGCTGTTACACTACAATGAAGGAACAGATGCTTGTTGGACTCCAAAGCTTCTTTGCACAAACAACACCTTGATGCAATGTTGATACCTCTCTTCTGCATAGCCTCATGAGTCAAGTAGGCTCTTCTGGCTACCAACCAAGTGAAGCATTTCACTTTGGTTGGGGCCACACTCTTCTAGCTTTTTTTCCAAGGACCTGCACTTCCAAGTAATCCCCAGTTGTAAATTCTGTTTACAGAGAACTTCCCATCCTTGTGATGTCCCGGTAATCTGTCTGATTCCAGATTAGTGCCATGGAATCCCCCTTTCAATTTCAGAAGCACTCTGCACTTTTTTTTCATTCTAACATCAGAAGCAATAGAGCTCAAGTTGTTGAACATCCTTGGGTATAATGGTGATTGAAAATCACATTAAAAATCAAAAAGAGCATTTGACGTAGTTCGACATGCTATATGAGAGCATCTAGTACTACATCAAATGTCTTAATCTACTCATGTTCTCTGATCAAAGGCTTGGTCCTGATAAAGGTGATCATTAGAGTATTTTTCATTAGTTTTTGTGCTAACCAATTTTTGCCCTTTCAAAAAGTCTATCCTGTATAACTACACTTATTTGTCATGTAAACATCATACAGGAACAAAGCGTCATATTGGTGTCTAGTAGTGTGACTCAGGTATCCACATTTAATTAAGGGAAAAGAGTCAAATTTACCCTTCTACTTTCCTATATTATCTGCATTTAACTTCTGTTATACTATAGGGGCAAATTTACCCTGCTGTTAACAAAGTTTTCAAAATTACCCCAGTCCTAACAAAATTACCAAATACCAAATCCGTATTATCTAAGAAATGACTACAAATTCTCACATATTCCAAGTTTTTAGAAGGATCACAAAATTTGATGGGGAAATTCTAATTTTTGAAACGTGTTTCCCTCTTCTATTAATTATATTTGAAAAAAAGAAGAAAAGTTTCAAAATGTATAAGAGAAATGAAAACTTATTCTGAAAAGAGGTGAATCTTGGATGATTTATACCTTTTTTGGTGGGTCAAATTAGAGGACTAATCAATAAGACAAGAAAACTTATTCTGAAAAGCGGTGAATCTTGGATGATTTATACCTTTTTTGGTGGGTCAAATTAGAGGACTAATCAATAAGACAAGACTTTGTCTAACTATTGAAGTTAATCACTGAGATCCACTATTTTTTGACAGCTGCATCCAGTTTCTTAAGAGAGATGCTGATATGAGGGACCTTTTTTTAATTTTTTATGTAGTGTATATATATAGAGTTTAATTTCTATACATTTTTTTGGTAATTTTTATACATTGATTGACAATATAAAAAGAACTTCATTATTAGGTTACTAAATATCCTTTTATAGGTAACTTTCTCTAATTAACATAGATATGTAACCTAAAAACGTGATTAATTAAATTACTTGTTGCGACATGTAAAATAACATGAATAGATTAAGTGGGTGTTTGGATTGACTTATTTTATTGACTTTTGGTTTTTAAGCTATTTTTGGAAAGTGTTTTTAAGCACTTTTTAAAGCTGAAAAAGGACAAAAAAAGCCAAAAGCCAAAAGCCAAAAGCCAAACATGTACCTGAGTGCTGTCTGATTGGTGTTGATGTTAAACATGCTTGACCCAATAGATTTCGCCTGTGTTTCTTAGCTGGTTGTTGGATTCATAATGGATTTATAATTTTTCTTGTATGAAGTAAGTGCAAGCTATCATTGCTATACCAATGTCTAATATTGTTGTAATCATTAGGCAAAGAGGCTCAGAGCAGAGTATTTGAAGCAGAGGCGAAGTCTGCTAAGTTCACGTCGTTCTTGTTCAGACATAATTGCGTGGGGGGAGTTTTTGTCTATTAACGTAGCAAGGTAAATTTGGAGCTATGAACTTTCTTTATGTTTGCATTCATTATTTTAGATGTTTCTTCCTGTGGATAATTAATGTTGATATCAATTTAAAACTAAAGTAGGCTTTTGTCATTTTTACTTTATTAATCAAGAAGGAAGTCAGTGAACTGAATGGAAAGTCAAGTTCCAGAGTCCTTCAGCAAACATGTTTAAAAGTAGGTTGTAGGGCATTTCAAGAACTTTTATTGCTGCAACTCTGCAACTCTCTAGGTTCATTTAGGCAAAAGAAATTAAGTATCTCAGTTTATTAGGCTTCCATAATGTGATTTGGGGCCGTCTATGTTGTGCTGAACTTCAATATAATTTCATGTGAGCTCTTAAGAAATTTCATAATTCTTGCACCCATGGGTGTGACTAATGGTCAATGAAGTGAGTGCAACCCATGGGTCACAAGGGGTTACATTCCAGCAGAGACAACTTTAGGTAATTTTCCCCCATATGTCTATCTTTTGAGCAGACTCTGTATCTATGTTGGTGGGAGGTGTACCCCATGGAATAGTTAATAGTTAATAGTCAAAATGCGGGCAAGCTGACCCGACACTACTGTGTCAAAAAAAAGGACTTATAATTATTGCATGACATATATTATCATATTATATCCCTTCCCCTTTCAGCACTTTTTTTCTCGTGACGCTGAGGGGTTAGGTTGAGGCTTTGAGGTTTTGCATCATAAAGATCAAAGAGATCTTATAGGTACTCAAAAATGTAGTTGATTTTAAACACTAGGTGATTTACTGGTACCTGCGCTGGTGGGATTTAGCAGGTATCACGTGAAATAAATTGAGGTGCGCGCAAGTTGGCTCAAACACCGAGGTTATTAAAAAAAATTATGTAGTTGATTCTACGTTATCATAGGGATGTTGCAATCAAACCCATTCTTGGACTGAAATTCGTACCATGCATTAAAGATTAATCAAATGGCAAACAACTGCTCGCCCTTAATTATATCCCCTTCCAAGAGACATTAAACTTTTGAAGCATATCCTAGGAGTTGAATATTGCATTATGGTTAAAATACATAACAATTTTTGCTACTCTTTTTCTTTGAGAAATAAGTATCCTTTCATTTTTGAGTAAAGAAATATATGTCACAATCTTAAATTAAAAGAAAAAGAAAAGAAGAAAGAAATACACATTACAATTTGCTTGTTCCCTCTGTTCTGATGTGCTGACTACCGCTATGAGGTGGTGTCATTTTTTGTATTTGGACGTTCTTGTATGTAAAAATGAACTCAATAGTTTATTATCTAATATTATGTACAGATAATATGCTATTTATTGGCTTCCTCTGTAGCGTGAGTCATGCATTGTGGTTGTCCTCTTCTATCCTCATTATAGCATATTGCTATCATAATTTCCAGGTGCTGGAGGCAGTTCATCCAACTAAGACGAACAACTTTTTCATTGGCTAAAGCATATATGACCCTAGATATTAACAAAAAATCTGTTGAAGGAATGCCTTTTGAGCAACTTGGAGTGAAGATGGGGTCGAGTGCGACCATCCAAAATGCAAAAACATTACTCGATCGACTAGAGTACCGCATTAGTGTCAGACATGAGCTTCTTGGTCCCGGAGATGTACTTTGTTTTGAAAATATTAATCATCTTCTTGAGCGTGCCGCTTCCTCAGTCCCAGCTAGGGGGAAAGTGGCAGCTCCAGTCAAGTTATCAAGGTACCCAGTCAGAGTAGTTCTCTGTGCATATATGATTCTAGGACATCCAGGTTCAGTTTTCACTGCAAAGGGGCAGTCTGAATTTGCTCTTGCTGAATCTGCTGGAACCTTTGTTAAAGAGTTCGAATTGCTGCTTAAAATTATTGTAGGAGGTCCCATTAAATCTACAGAAGAGGAGAGCCCAGCGAGGCTGGCTTTCAGTTCTCAGCTCAAAGCTTTTGATAAAGCATGGTGCTCTTATCTGTTTCACTTTGTGATGTGGAAAGTTAAGGATGTCAAGTTGTTAGAAGAGGATTTGATAAATACTGCTTGTCAACTGGAGCTCTCTCTGATGCAGACTTGCAAGCAGGTTATGGGAGATTACGCTGATCTGACAGCCCAATTCAGTTCTTTCCAGAGGCAGGTGTGGGTTTGCAAGACACGAGTTGTTCTTGAAATTTGCATTTGATGACTCCCACTCCCTTGTCTCGTGGGTGAATATCCATCTTTTCATTTCGTTGTCCTACAACAATATCCACCATTTTACAAGTCGAGATTTCAATGTCTTATCGGCAGTTTATGGCATTCTGTTTATTATATATCACCAATAGTCTAAACTTCACATTTATATATATATATATATATATATATATATATGTATATATATCCTGTAGTCTAGTTTCAAGTTACTTCACAGCTGCCTTATAGGTTTTCAGCCTCAGAAAAAAAAAAGAATATCAAGTTCTGTCCTCTAAATTTTTCCACGTGTCTATATCAATTATTGTTTTTCTTGATAAGCATTCTCTATATCATGTCTCTATTTTCAAATTTTCGTTTTATTGATTTTGTCTGGAGAAAATGGGACACTCAATTGGAGATAGAATACATGTTTACTGGCTTAATTCCTTGAAGCTAACTTACTGTTACAGGTGATTGAAAATCAGAAACTTATTTGGGCAAAGGTCAAGCAGCTGAGTGGTAATGCTGGACTTGAACGTCTGGAACATGCTCTTTCTGAGCTGCGGTCTTGGTTTATTGACTCCATGGAGACTGATTCTCCGAGTTCAGCTGGTTCATCTGATAACTCTGAAATCAAGAATTCGGAGGAGTTCAATGAAAATGAAAGGTGTTATGGTACACAGGGCATTGCTTGCCCCGTGTCTGTGGAAGATGATTCATACTTGTGCGATAAACGTGGCTCTGGAACTCCTCAAAAAAGCATATCTACTGGTTTATTACGTGCAACTGAGAATGAAGTGCTTTTGAATGAAATTGTTCACAAGGGTTGTGGCTTGGAGATCGTTAGTGAAGAAAAAGAGAGTGATAAGGTAAATAACTTGGCTTTACTTAATGGATAGTTGTTTCCGCTCTATATAAACTGAGAGATTACCTACAATCTCTTGATTTGTCATTATAGGCTAGAGTGAAAGAGAGAATGGAAGAGGCTTTCTGGGATGGTGTTATGCAATCCTTGAATCAGGATAACCCTGATTTCAGTTGGGTTCTCAAGCTTATGAAGGAAGTGCAAAATGAACTGTGTGAGATGTCTCCTCCAAGTTGGAGACAGGAGATAGTCGAAACCGTTGATATTAATATCCTATCACAGGTACTAAATTTGCTGGTACAATTGGATATCTTTCCGCACTAGCAGTTTGTTAATGTTGCTTGCTGTCTGACTTGCTTTAGGTTTCTTGCTTTGCCATTTTATCAGGTTCTAAACTCAGGGACATTGGACATGGATTATTTTGGAAGGATTTTGGAATTTGCTTTGGTTACTTTGAGGAAACTCTCAGCACCTTTGGTTGAAGATGAATTGAATACTAATCACCAGAAATTCCTGAAAGAACTAGGGGAAAATACTCAGGGCAGAGAAAACAGCACTGCATTGTTTGCTTCTTTGGTTATCAAGGGTTTGCAATTTGTTCTAAGGCAGATTAAGGTGAGTGTTGAATATTGTTAATTATGGTACTCATATCTAGACTTTTTTAATCATACCATATTTAATATTCTACACTATCCAAATATACCATAATTAATAAATATTTACTATTTTCTCGTCTGAATTCTTTTTTGGACGGGAAGGAAAAAGTAGAAGGAAGAGACAATTACATGGTAGTTTAGAGGGAAAGGAGTTTGTTGAAGTATAGGGAAAGAGAAGGAAATACAGCAAAAATCTTTGGCAAAGTATTTCGATGCTAACCCAAGCAGGTCATATGGCAAAGTATTTAGTTCCTATTTATTGCTTCATCGGTTCTATGCCAGCTCTTGACACATTTAGCTCTTGTAAGACATTATCATAAAGTGCTAATAATGTGGCATAACTTTTTCTGACTGAGCTTCCTTGAATAAATGCAAGTCGAACACTGAGCTTTATTATCTTGAATGAATACTGGTACTTCCAACCAGGAAAAAGAAGATCTAGAAATCATAATAGTGGCCTTCTCTGTGCTGTTTAGCTTGTCCACACGCATGTATTTTAATTTGATAATTCCTAATATTTTCCTCCAGAAACTCAAAGGTGAAATAAGCAAAGCACGTATCAAATTGTTGGAACCATTAATCAAGGGACCTGCTGGTTTTGAATACCTTAGAAGTTCTTTTTCCAACCGCTATGGTCCTCCTACTGAGGCTCCAATCTCTCTACCATTAGTGAAGCAGTGGCTATCTTCTGTCATGTTAGTGGCTGTGCAAGAGTGGGATGACCACCTGAATTCATTATCATCTCTGAGGTTGAGCAGTGGAGCACATTCTTCGGAGAAAGCTCCAATCACACTAAGAGCTGGAGGTAGCTCTCTAAGGATATCAGATCCTCCAACCCTGAAGACTAATGGTTAGTTACTTCAGTACCTTCTTCTTTTTTTAACTGCTGTCTGTGATTATGTGGAAATACCTATAAGCAACATAAGCATTACTCAATTTTTTTATCACATCTGGAAATCTTTTGTTTCAGCAGCCGAACAACCAGAATGCAAGGGAGAGAAGGTTGATCTGTTTTTAAGGCTCGGTTTGTTGCAACTTGTCTGTGAAATTGAGGGGTTGACAGTGGAAACACTACCGGAGACTTTGAAATTGAATTTCTCCAGATTGAGAGCTGTCCAGGCTTTCCTCCAGAAGATCATTGTAATCTGTACTAGGTGCTGTTACTTTTCTTGCTTTTCTTCCAGCTCCTTTCTCATGTCTGCATATTTTGATGATGTGCAATACACAGTTTAATTATTTACGATGATCCTCTTTTTTGTTCAAAAATTTAATTTCTATGTTCTCATTGTGAGGGGTATGGAATGACTTGTAAGTTGCATTTCAGATGGGCTGTTGGTCTCATCTAAAGCAAAAATGCCTTTTTTAATTTGTCAGTTTAGATCCTATTTCTGGTCAAAGGAAACTGTCTTTGGTAATGATAATTCGCAATGGTTTCCTATTAGCTACGAATGTAACATTTAATGCTAATTTTGGGCTTGCTTAGGGAAATGGATGGATTTTGCCTAGTTACATTCCATAAATTGTAATTGTGGGGTCAGTCGTGAAAATTTGTAGGTGGCTACAAATTTAAGGCAGCATGCTTTATTCTTATGTGTTGCAAATCGTGTGTTAGGCAAGTATATATAATCGCGAAGTTGTGGATACTTTCAACTGGGTGAGATGTGAGTTTAACATATACTGGGGGAAGTCTGGATAGAATATGCTGGTCATCATAATAGAAGATTTTTCAATTCCTCAAGGGATCCATTGTGAGCAGGATATCCCCTGTAGGGTTAGAAAGTGGTGATTTGCAATTTTCCATCTTAAAATTTGTTACTAGTTTTAATTTACTTGCTATCCACAACCTTTGGTTTTCAACTGGAAGATTTGATTTGTTGAATCCCTTTGAGGTTTGCTTTGTGTTGTTGTACTTCGGGTGGTATTGCCGGGGTTAGGAGAAAGGACATGCTATAGTGGAGGAGGACCTCTTTGCTTGCTAATTTTTTTTGTGTGTGTGTTTGCAGCATATTGGTTTTGCGGCAGACTCTTCTTGCCGAATGCCTGGTTACCAACCCCTCAGAGATGGAAGATTTATCATCAAAATCTATTACAAAGCTGTTTAAGCTTCTGGATAACATGGAGGATGCTGGTATTACTGAAGTTGTTGATACACTGAGCCTTTGCCTAGAAGGTGATGAGCCAAAGAAGCTTCAAGCAAGGAAGGAGATCATGGCGAACGTGTTGGCAAAGAGCTTGCGAGCAGGGGATGCCATTTTCACTCGAGTTTCGCGCATTGTTTTTTTGGCAGCAAAAGCAATTTTACTTTGCGGAAGTGGAGCTGAGGGTAGGCGATTGGCGGAGAACAGCCTGAAACGTGTCGGTGCCAGTCTACTCACTGGAAAGCTGGTTGAGGCTATGGAAGATCTGCTGGTTGTGGCAACTGTGTCAGCCAGAGTTCATGGTTCATGGTATCTAGAAGTGCTTAAAAATATGAGAGCTTTGTAGCATACGCTTGTTCAAGAAATTGTCAGCTTGCATTCATACATGAATGTATAGGACGGGAAAGTTGATCTTACTAAATGCAATATAATGTATTATGAAAGAAGTATTGTTTCTAAATATAAAATAAAAATCGCAAGTTTTTAGAAAAAGTGTTTCTTTAAAAATTCTATGGTACCCAAGATCACGCCAATCATATGAGCCTATATATTAAGTAATTTCAAATTATTTTAACGGAGACGGCCTAAAATGCCCTTAAACTATGAAATTTGGTATAGCATTGCCCTCCATCTAGTGTGAGCAGCTTGAAATAAGGGCATTTTTTAGCCAAATTTGTGGGACGAAAAAATGGACGTAGGTTAGTTTGTACCAATTCAGATAGTTGAGGGACAATTTAAGGCCTTCCACGAAGAAACAATTAATTCACTTCATTAAAAATAAAAATCATTCAATAAATAAGCAAAACGAGTTATTTAATCCTAACTTTAATCATAGAGTTTTTTCATAAACAAGATTCAAATGAGTTTTTTTTTTAAAAAGAAAATATATTTATTAAGAAAAATATATTTTTGACCAGTAACAATATGGGGGATTTTGGACCATATTATTAGCAGCAAAGACATTTTTAGACTAAATTATTAATTGAGGGCCTTTGGTTCAATTCCTCATAGTTTAAGGAAATTTTTAAAATATTTTTTTGTTTAAATAAAAAAAAGTACTCACATAAATGAATAAATAGAATACGTTGTTTTATTGTTAAAAATAGTAAGTTAAATAAAAATGAAAGTATACTCGTGCGTTTACGGACATTCCTAAAATAATTCCATTGTGTTCTATCTTTTTTTCGTATGAATAAATTGGTAGTTACAATATATACTATCAATAGTCTCTCCGCCGCTATACTCTCAATAGTCTCTCTGCCGCTATACTCTCAATAGTCTCTCTGTCAGCTTTACTCTGTTTGCTAAAAAAGAATGATGCTATACTCTCAATAGTGTCTCTGTCGCTATACTCTGTTTGCTAAAAGAGAATGATGGAGCTCCAAGATGATGGGTTTCAATTTCATCCTAGCGATTTAGAGTTACTCATTCCTTCTCAGGTCTATACTCAATAGTCTCTCTGTTGCTATACTTTGTTTGCTAAAAAAGAATGATGTTATACTCTCAATAGTGTCTCTGTCGCTATACTCTGTTTGCTAAAAAAGAATGATGGAGTTCCAAGATGATGGGTTTCGATTTCATCTTAGCGATTCAGAGTTACTCACATTCCTTCTCAGGTCTATTGCGGAAAAAGATTTGAGTGACAATGGTTTTATTAGGGAGCTTGATGTCATGGACTTAGAGTCTCACTAAAGTTCTGTGCGGCACTTAACAATTTACTCACGAATCTTTCACGATCTTGTAAGCTCAAGTAACCGTGTGGCGTGCAGCACTTGACAATTTACTTAAGAATCTTTCACGATCTTGTAAGCTCAAGTAAGCCCTTTGAAACTAAGATCGCTATCGCTAAGAGAAAACTAAGACCGCTAAGAGAATAAGAAGAAAGACAAGAGCTTTTAAGAAGGTTTTGTATTGCTTTGTGGAAGATTGTTTACACTTGGTTGAATGAGTTTGCAAATGAGAGGTGTAACACCCCGAAATTAGTAGGCTAAACTAGAGCTTAACGTGAGGGTTAGAGTCATAAATGTACCTCCCCATACCTAAAAATATAGGGCTTCATGTTAGAATGTCAAGGTACGACCCCCAAGGACCAACCATGGGTCCTTAAGGAAGACCCTAGAAACTACCTAGACAGTACCTACGGATGGGGACCCACGCCTCGTGGGTTAGTCCACGACCGTGGGTGAGGGGCCATGGGTCAAGGCCCTGAAACCAGAGACCAGGTCTCTGAACCCCAACCCACGCTTCACCAGTACGGGACATGGGTCCAACCACGGTCCGTCAGTGAGGGTCGTGGGTGAGGCCTTGAAACTACCTTTAGGCAGTTAAGTGTAGGGGCATTTTGGAGTTTTCCGATTTAAATTAATATTAAGTGACGCCGTTTTACTCTAAATTAACCCACATATATAAGGTTTTTAGGCCCTTAAACTAAGTCATTCAAATCATTTTTCTAAATTCCCAAAGAACTCATCCTCTCCAAAAATCCCTCTCTAGAACTCAAGGAAGAAGAAGAAGGAAGTTGGAGCCTAGGGTTTCAAAGAGCAAGGGTTTTCTTCTCAATTTCGTGGGGATTCATAGCTAAGGTATGGTAGCTCTTCATCCATGGATAACTTTCATCCATGGAGTCCTTCAAACTTCAATTTCAAAACTAGTAACTACCCCAAAAGTTAGGGTTTGACTCCAAACTCATGGATTCCTTTCAAATTAGTTTATAATGATTGAATTATGATAGATTATGTATAAATTGATGATTTCTTATGGTTTTATGATGAATTCCCCAAGAATCCATGAAATCCCCTATTTCCCAATTATGATCTCAAAGTGTGGGTATAGATTGATGTAAGGGGAATATTATAGAATTATGCATGTAGTAATTGAACTACTTGAATTATGATTATCTTCATGTCTAAAGTAGTGAATTCTAGATGTGTTGAGTGAATATGATCTAAAATCCTTGAAGAGCAAGGTATGAGAATTATGAATGATCATGAGATTTATGTTTATGCTTTAAGAACACTTTGAGAGTAAAGTGATTATGATTATGATCTTGTTGTTGTGTTGTTAGAAGGATTATCCTCACACACACCCATGCATGAATATGATATGATGTGAAAGGTTTTCTCACATTATGATGATTCTAAGGTTGAAAGGCTATTCTCACCTACTTGAATCCAGGAGCTATCTGATGAATTATGTTAGATTGAGTGTCAAGACGTTCCTTCCATAACTATGAATTAAGTCAAGACTTAATAAAAACTCTGTGGGAATCAATGCTTAGCACCGAGTGGATATTGTATATGAGATGGAAGCTTTTACCCTAGTTGAGTCTGGCTTTCCAAATGGGTTCCTTCTACGATAGTTGAGTCCGGATTCCCAAAGTATGTATCTCATGAGATGGAGACCTTCTACCATATTTGAGTCCGGGTTTCTAGTAGCAATCTCCTTATCATATAAACTATGTGCCCCGTAGGTTACTTAGATATTAGATCCACCTAAGCTAAGAGTATGGTTTTACTTAGGCAAGTAGGATAACCCCTTTTCGGTGTGGGGTAGACACCAGATTCCATGATAAGCTCACATGATCTAATGTCGGTTAAGGCTTATTCCCCACAATATGAACAATAATATGAAGTATGAACTATGGTTACTCAAGAAGTTTTTATGTGAGGGGATGAACATGAATGATGGCCTAAGGAGTTTACTTAGTATGGGTGAGATTTATGGGTCTTATCCATGCATTGCACAAGTATACTTTGAGGGTAATTATGAAAGGTTTCTCTTATGATTATGACGATCTATGTATGAATTATGTTTATGACTTATGCTTTTCCAATGTATTCATGATGAGTTTTAAACTTGGTAACAACTAAAATGTCCCATTTAGCATGTTTTCAAGGTTTTATGCATGACTATTATACTTAGTGCATTTTTGTACTAACACCTACTTTTCCTACATTTTCCCCAAGTGTAGGGTCCGATTCTCAAGGCGATCATCATTGTGGCTAAGCTTGGACTTTGATCATTCTCCTAGCTTGTGGTGAGTCCTCAAAGATTCGAGGACGGATGTTGTTTCATTTGTAGTTTCATTTCTTGTCCTTACTTTTGGACTATGTTGTATGGGTTGTGTCCCTTTCACTTCAACTACTGTAATAGATGGCTATGTTGAGACTTAGAGTCTAGACTTCCAAGTCCCAATTTTTTTTCCACAATCCTACAAAATCGGTCCCCCTTCTTCCTTTTTATGAGACCAGGATGAAATAAAGTATCAAACCCCATAACTTCAATTATGCAATTTCTATAATATATCAAGAGAAAATCTTGTAATGGTACTTTTTAGATTTGGACAAATTCAAGAGGCTGAATCATGGGTTGGGGCTAAGTACTTCTCAAATTCAAGAATCTAGGATCATTGATCTATTAGGAAATCCAGCGATGGAAGACACTCTTTGTCATGTGTCTGTGAAAGATGACGAAACTCCTTCATTACGTGAGACTGAAAATGAAGTGCTTGTTCACCAGGGTTGTGGCTTGGAGATGGTTAGTGGAGAACAAGAGAGTGCTAAGGTAAATAACTAACTTAATGGATAGTTTGTTTCATCTCTATATAAACTTAGAGAGTTCACCTAAAATGTCATAACTTATGAAAGGTTCTTGTTTGTACAAATCAATGGCATGTCCTGCCACTTTGCCACTTAAATTAATTTAAAGTTGTAGAGAGGTTAGTAGAAGACTCTAGAACTCCCTATATATTTTCAAGAAAGCTTTAGAATTCTCTATAACTTGTAGAGAATTCTAGAATATGAACTAAAGTGTAAATATGTAGGAACTTGTAAAGTAAATATTATTTACAGTTAGACCCCTAGGAAGTAGTATATATAGAGGGGCTCTTGTCACGACCCAGGGGTACAACTAGATGTAACAAGAGCCCCTCTAAACTGTTATGGATTTTTTTGGTGGATACTAAGGTGGACGAATAGAAGGCGGATACTAAGGTGGACGAACAGAAAGTGGATACTAAGGTGGTTTTAGGGGTAAATTATGTTGATCAGCCGCGGATGGATACGGAAATATAAGACGATCACAGGCTTCATCAGGTGAAGAGAAGGTCAATGAGCTCTTAGAAAATGATGATCCTGATATATATGATAATTTTTTATACGGGTGACATATTGCTGGAGAAGAGTCAAACACAACATCAACTGTAACAAACCGAAATCCTCACTATATTAATAAGAGCACTGGAACACGATTACAACCTTAAGATTTTAATTGCAATAATCAAACTACCGAATTACAATGAAAATATTGAAATAACGAGTAATTAAAGATAGAAGAAGAATGGAAATGAGAAGCTTAGACTCTAGAAGAAGAGGAAACCACAAACATTTTCTTCAATATGCATAATCCCTAAATCGCTGACCACTACCCCATTTAATGGAACAGTTCTCACACCCACTACTCGACCCAGATCCCAAATTAGAACCTTGTCCTCAAGGTTCGAGTAAAGCCACACGGATAGTATAATGTGGAATCTTACAATACTTGAGTGTGTGTAAAGCGCTGCAATAGTGGTGTGAAGTTGAAACCAAACACTATCAACTTGCAGAATAGAGGAAACAATTTCATTGCCTTTAGAGCATCCCATATTACCAAGTACCATAACAGAAGCCCTAATTTTAAAAATTGACATGTGCTCTTTCTTGCTAAGCCTAATAATTTCCAATACCTTCATTATATTAATATAGTCATGAGCATTAGTAATATCTACTATTTCATAGCAATAAGATTGTTGGAGATAGGAAAATGATTCAGGATCCCTCAATCTACACTTCTTGTTTACCTCAATGGGTGTTTCACAAAGAAGGGAGGAACAATGATTGTTTTATTCACGAATTATGACGGAAAGCTTGAGATCTTGCGAGGAGAGATGGTCCCATTGCTGCATCAAATGTTTTTCTAAGCTCTGCAAGCTGAATCTGTTGTGCTACTGTGCACTCTTCAACACGTCTATGGCCACCGAATTAGGCAAGATAACACATAAGCCTCGTTGTAGTTATGAACTTCCCACAACTACTCAAGATAGAAGTGTTTTTACTGTCATTGAGTATTGACTTGTGAACAACATAAACATCAACAATTTAAGCACCTTTCACCAACTCAAGCTCACTTTCAATCACTGTAAAACTCCGAATATCATTTTCACGAGTTTGTAGTGCAGCCCATTCATGTAGTGAGAAAATGGGAGGGCAGTCAATAATTTTTTCACCGTGATCCAAAATGTCATGCATTATCAACATAAGGAATTCATCAGCACCATATCCAACAAGAATATACTCAAATTCAAGGTCAGGACCTGTAGCATAACTAGCTGGTACACCATGAGTGCCAAAAAAAACCATGATCTCCTTAAGCTTAGAGAAATTATGCAACCCTTGCTCAATCAAGTTTGTCGTGGACTTAATGCAGCCTTGTAGCCATGCAATACAAACAATTGGTGTAACTTCTTTTCCCTCTGGTGCCATTTTCAGTGCACTAGCCTGTTCACTTATTTTCTTTCGTAAAGCGAAATCACCTCCTATGAGTTGTGCTAATAGTCGTTGCGGGAATCAAAATAACTTGGGAAGACGTATAATATCTAAAGGTGCAATTGGTTGTATCTCCCTCGATGTAGCTCTTTGGGAACTATCATCAAACATATGATTCACCTCAGAGTATGTATCATGCACTTTTGATTTCGGTATTACCATCTCGTATCTTTGTTGTCCGGGATCCCACACTTGAGTCATAGAGTTAGCATATGCAATGAAGCCAACTGTACCAATAGAGCCCAATAATAGTAGTGGCTTCGTATTCACCGTATAACCAATGAGAGCCTTAAACTTGAAACTTATGCCTGGATCTCATACACACAGATTTGTTGCAGATCCAAGAACAAGGACAATGTCATCATGATTAAACGAAAATTGACACAAAATATTGTGAGTATTGAATTCACAAGTAAATTTTCCATGCTCCACAACAAGTATCAATTCATCCGAAGGCATGATACTTTGTGGAGTACAATCCTCTACCTCCAGAATTTGTTTTTCATAATATAGATCCTCAATAGTTGCAAGCTCTAAGAAAAACTCAGCAAGATACATGTCCTCAAAGGTCTCAAATTTAATTTTTGGTTTATTAGAGCTACGAACGAGAGAAGTAGCAGTAACATACCCCTTTGACATATCTTTTGGAGAAAACTCATCTATCAGTTGGGCTTCACTGTGCTTAGGGCCTGGTGCTTCTTCATCAAGCATTTTGTTTGGAGTATCGGGTTGCACCTCTGCGACTAACAGGGGGCAGCAACTAGGGAAACATTCGTTGAACACCTTAGGTGACTTAATATCGTCCAAATTAGCTACACAACTAGAGGCAGAAGAAGTTTCCTCTATTTCTTTAGTGAAAACTCCTGTAGACATTTGATCAAGCATATTGTCCACGTGACCTGAAAGATCATTGATAGAAGTGTTCGGCAGGCCCTCAACATTATCCACAAGGCTCGAGTTTTCTTCAACCAAAAGAGAAGCAATCTCTCCGCTAAAGACTATAGCAATACTAATACTCACATCTTCTACTATAACCTGCTTAGACGTAACTGAACATTTGTTCTCGATCTTCTGAAGCAAAGCTAGAATATTGGAAATTTGAGCATCCACCATAAGAGATTTTGCATACGTTCATTTTGGAAAACGCAGGGCTAACTTTTTCTTGAAATGGGTCCAATCAAAAAATTGTTTGTTGCGAAACATCCAACGGAACCACTCGAGGGCCTCACCATAGAGATATAAGGAAGGAAGAGGCAGCCAGTGTTATTTGGAGAAGCCCAGAAAAGTGAAGTATCGTTCTACCCTAGAAATCCAGTCCGCTGGACTATCGACACCGCCGAATCGATCTAATACCACCCCTGCCATTAGAGTACGTCAATGAAAGCACCAATGTAACAAACCAAAATCCTCACTATATTAATAAGAGCACTGGAACACGATTACAACCATAAGATTTTAATTGCAATAATCAAACTACCGAATTACAATGAAAATATTGAAATAACGAGTAATTAAAGATAGAAAAAGAATAGAGATGAGAAGCTTAGACTTCAATATGCATAATCCCTAAATCGCTGACAACTACCCAATTTAATGGAACCATTCTCACACCCACTACTCGACCCAGATCCCAAATTAGCCTAGACCTATTCGTTGCTCTCGGCCTAATATGTCTTGCCAGCCCAATAACTAGTTGTATGACCTTGGTATCCATATTGGGTTGGACAATTGGTTCATAACATCAACCACAACCACAAGAAGAATCTGAGACACTTAGTGAAATAGAAGAATCCAGTTTTGTTATAGAAGCCTTAGATAATATGCCTTTGAAGGATATATTGGATGCAATTAGGAAGAGTAAGAGTACAAAATTGTTGGACCAACAATCTTGACCGCGCATTTACAAGATATGTTGCTCTAAAGAATTGGTACTACCCGGACAATTTCAGCTAATTTTGTGGACAATGCTAACTAGCTAGCTTCAGATTTTGAAATTATATCTGGAGTTTTGAGCTGCTTCTTAGGATGTTTCTTATAGTTTATGTAAATTCTATTTGTCCAACTTCAGTGATCAATTTCTAATTTTGACAAAGAAACTATTATTAAAGCTTGATCACTTGTTACAAAAGTTCATAGAGTTCCCCCTTAACGAAATTTTTCGTTCCATCTAAACCAAATCTACATTCATATATAGGCATTGTTGACGGATCAATTTGGAGTTCCAAATAGAAAGGCACATGCTATAATATATACGTGTTTGTTTATATAGAGGTTAAGAAATGCTAATTTAATTTGAAATATGTGATACGGTGATTCAAACTAATTAAAACGTACAAAGAAGAGGTCAGCTCTCTTGGTCTTGTCTACCATGATCAAGGCTACCATAATATATGTATATATATAGGTGTGTTGATGATGTACATAATAGAGTTTGAATGCAAAAAGGAAAGAGTTATCCTAATTAATAAAGGACTTTGAGTTTACATAAGAGACTTATTAATATCTATAGAGGAATCCTATATTCAAGCAAATAAGGAATCATTGTCATCTAACACCCCCTGGCAAGCGCATGTTGGGTTTGGAGACAGTGAGCTTGGATCGTAGATGAGCAAAACGAGATGAGCTTAGAGCTTTAGTGAACACATCAGCAGTTTGATCAGTGGAAGGAATGTACTTAACACAAAGCTGGCCACAAACAACCTTTTCGCGAACAAAGTGATAATCAATTTCAATATGCTTCGACCTTTGATGAAAGACAGGATTGGCAGTGAGATAAATGGCACTGATGTTATCACAGAATATCACTGGAGGGCGAGGACAAGGCAACCGGAATTCCTTAATCAAACTAGCTATCCAAGATACTTTTGATGCGGCAAATGCAATGGCACGATATTCAGCTTCAGTGCTGGACCGAGCTACTACCTTTTGCTTCCGTGAGGACCAACTGATTAGATTAGGACCATAATATACAACAAAGCCATGATGAGAACGACGGTCATCAAGATCAGCAGGCCACCCTGCATCACAGTAGACATTTATAGTAGATGAAGTTGGTGTGATAGATATACCATGCGTAAGGGAGCCTTTGAGATAGCGAAGGATCCGTTTCACGGCTTTCCAATGATCCAATGTAGGATTCTGCATGTAATGACAAACACGACTAACCGAGAAGGAGATCTCTGGTCGTGTAATGGTCGCATATTGAAGAGCCCCAACAATGTTCCTAAATAATGATGGATCATCAAAGGTTTCACCATGTTTGGACAATTAAAATGTGGTGTCCGTTGGAGAAGGAGAAGGCTTGCAATCTGTCATTTTTGTTCGAGTGAGTAAATCTCGAATGTAGCTAGTTTGAGAGAGATGCATCCCAGATCCGACACGAGTTACTTCAATACCTAAGAAAAATAAGAGATTACCAAGGTCTTTCAAAGAGAACTGAAGATCAAGGGATTGGGTGAATGAAGATATATAAGAGGGATCACTACCCGTTATGATGATGTCGTCCACATAAACCAAGAGGTAGGTAGTGGAGGAGGGAGTATGACGGACAAACAAAGATGAGTCAGAGTAACAACAAGTATAGCCATGCGATAGGAGAAATGTTTTGAGCTTGAGAAACCAGGCGTGGGGAGCTTGTTTTAGTCCATATAACGCCTTCGACAAGCGACACACAAAATGTGGGTGAGACTTGTCAATAAAGCCTGGTGGTTGAGACATGTAAACAACCTCCGTAAGGTCACCATTAAGGAATGCATTGTTAACATCTAATTGCTTAATAGCCCAACCTTTAGACACTGCATAAGATAAGACAAGTCTGATTGTTGAAGGTTTGACAACTGGGTTGAATGTATCATGGAAATCCACCCCCTCTTCTTGATGAAAACCTTTGGCAACTAAGCGAGCTTTGTACCTTTCGATTGACCCATCTGCTCGTCGTTTAATACGGTATACCCATTTGCAACCCACTACATTTGCATTGGAAGGGCAGGGAGCAAGTGTCCAAGTGCAGTTACGGAGCAATGCTTGATACTCAGCTTCCATGGCGCACAACCACTCAAGAGAGGATACAGCTTGCTTATAGGTTTTTGGTTCACTTGCCATGGCGGATGAAACTCGGATAGAATGGCGAGATACAGTGAGAGTTTTAGGCTTGAGGGAATTTGTTTGAGCTCTCGTGGTCATAGGATGATTGGAAGAAGTAGCAGACCAAAAATGTGTGGGAGCATTCTGATATGAGCTTGAAGTAGAGGACGCGATGGTGGGCGGACATGTATTTTGTGGTGGAGATGTTGTGTTAGAGGAATGAGGTACTTGTAGGGCTTGAGTGGGTAGTGAGGACGACGAATGTGAATCTGCCAGTGAATGGAGTAAAGGTGAGGCAGCAACTGTGGGAAAAGAGTTGGAAATTGATTGTAGAGAGGTTAAGGAGGAAGGTGGTGAGTTTTCACTGGAGCAAGAAGAAAATGTTTTGTAATGAGGATAGGGAAATTTATCTTCGTCGAATGTCACATGACGAGCAATATACATCCTATTGGTGGGGGGATAATGACATAGATAGCCTTTATGCTTCGAACTATAACCCAAGAAGACACACGAAAGAGAGCGAAAATCAATTTTATGATTATTGTAAGGACGGAGAAAAGGGTAGCATAGACACCCAAATTTTCAAAGAAATTGGTAGTCCGGTGGACGATGATATAGAGCTTGATAGGGTGATTTAAAGGATAATATGGGAGTGATGGTGCGGTTATGTAGGTATATGGCGGTAGAAAATACATGCTCCCAGTATTGATATGGAAGACATGCGTGAGCAAGTAAAGTTAGTCCTTTTTCCATAATGGTGCGGTTACGTCTTTCTGGAGCCCCATTTTGTTCGTGAGTGTGAGGACAAGAGAGACGATGAGTTATGCCAATGGATTGGGCGTATGAAGATA
>JAJOOR010017534.1:0-18818 GCA_036250505.1 Solanum acaule
TATGTGTGAGCAGTGATATTTTATTTCCCTTAAGCAGTCATAGTTCAAGTCTGAGACCACTACGACTCTGGAGTAAAAGTTATTGTTTCACTAAGTGGAGGTTCAATGCAGAGCACACCTTCATTATGCATAGTAGTCTTCCTTCAGCTGATGGACTCTCTTATCTAATATTAAAATGAGTGGGGGATTGTTGGTTTGTTAGCATTTTAATATTAATATTTTATTATATTAATTTGCACCTTTGCATCCGTTTGGCAGTATCTATTCTTACTATGTGAGGTGAGCAT
The DNA here is from genome assembly GCA_036250505.1 of Solanum acaule. Classification (NCBI taxonomy): domain Eukaryota; kingdom Viridiplantae; phylum Streptophyta; class Magnoliopsida; order Solanales; family Solanaceae; genus Solanum; species Solanum acaule. The sequence goes on from JAJOOR010017534.1 coordinate 288, forward strand.
GTAGCATGCATTTTAGGAGTTACAATCCTCACTCTTAATGTGACATTTCAACTACTGTCAGTGAGGCTTAATTGCCATCATTCATGATGATAAATATTGTTGTGAACGTTGGAAGTTATGGTCTTTGTGCAGCATCTTCCTTTTGTCCGTTAAGTTGCTTTGCACGTTGGTGGCCTTTAGTTGCCTACTTTATTTCACTCTTTATTTCCCATTATCCTTTGTAACCTATGTAACTCCTAAGGCCATTATCTTCACTATTTACTACCCATTATATTCCTATTCATTGCTAGGAAGACTTCTTGTAGTATAAATAGTGATGATCTTCATTTGGTTGTAAAACATAAGAAAAGATAGAGAGGAAGAAGTTAGTAAAAAAAGAGAGTTCTTATTAGTTGAAGGGAGGTGTTCTTTTTGTGGAGCTTTGGACTCAACTCTTGTCCAGAGTTGTTGAGTTATACTTTGTGTAAGGCTGTTGTATCCTGGAGGGGACAAGTCAAGAAGGACTACTGCTGGACCGGTGAAAAACATTTGTTGCAGTGGACTTGAATCTCCTTAAAGAGAGCGAAATATCCGCGCCTCAGCCTGAAGAGATTTCTGTTTCTTCATTTTATTTCAATTATAATCTTGTATTTTTTGTTATATTATAATTTTTCACTAACAATTTCTATGGTAAGGCTAGCATAAAGTGTGTAAGTGATATTCGAGCTTCATTCCTCGCGTATCATTCTACATAATAATGATACAGTTTTTATACATATGATATATTTTCCTATACATATATACATTAGTGAATATTATTCTATATAATAATAATAATAATACAATTTCTATGCATACGTGTTTTCATCCAAAAGTGATTATTTTTGTATATATGCATTTCATATATTAGTGATACATTTCCTATATATTCTCTATATGCATTTACATATAAGAGAAGCTTCATTAATAGGAATCTGTGAAAAAATGTAATCCCTTACTAAAATCTTTGTTGTGAGCGTTACCTTTAGGCATTGGAGTTCATATCCATTTTCGCTGATTTAAGTTTAATTGAATATCTCATTTGATTTGATTGTTTGAGCTGAAAATTGAAGCACAAACTTATCTGGGAGACGTGGGGATATTTTTTCTAGGTTTTCTTTCACGTCACAACTGGATTTTTAGTGACAGTATATCAAAAGATAAAGAAATTGAGAGGAGCTCATATCTCTAATTTAGAGCAATTTGGAGAAGTTTTCAAGTGGTTTGCATCAAATTACATTAGCAACTGTGCTTTTAATGTGGGTTGGAAGTAGGGATGTCAAATAAAACAGGACAAATCAAGGTTAGACAGGACAGGACAGGACAGAACAGATCAGATCGGATTAATTTTTTTATTTTTAAAATATTAAATGAGGTCGGACAAGTGGTGGACTTTTTTAAGTTTGGTTGTTTTATTAACTTTTTATTTGCCAAAACTATAAATTACAGTACATCGATGTAATTAGTTTAGCTGACTAATTATCTTAACTCAATTATTGATGAGTACTGAATGGCCTTATCATTTACCGTCATTGAACTAAAACCTTTGAAATGAAATTAATTGATCAACAAGTATTTTATTATTTATGTTAATCAAATCAATAATCCTTTTTGCTCTGACTTATTAGTAAGTAAGTGTACTTATCCAGGAATAATAATCATTGAATTTGTTTCAAACATTACACAATTAAATAGAACTTGAATATTATTGTAGTCATTTCTTCATTAAAAATGATTGATTATAGATGAAATGTCTTTACGTTACCAATATCTTTAGTCATTTATGTCACAGTGCCAGGTAACAATATTAGTAATTCCAAATAGCATAATGTAATTTTTGTAACAAAAATTGATTAATTAGTGAAATGGTTTTAATCACAACTTATAGTTTTGTGGTTAAAGGTCACATTTATTGTTACGAGGAAAAAAAATTGAAGATGATTTTTAGAGGATGAAATTAACAAAAAATGTATATTAAATTTTTGTGGCCATCTAGTTATCAATTGTTTACTCGAACGACTTTGTATATTTGTCTTTAAATTTGGGTTATATCTAAGCTCAATTTTATTGGCCAGAAATAAATTAAATGGAGCTAATAAATAAACGAGTTAATTATACTGAACAAATTAAAGAGTTGGTGTAGACTCTAAATTATACTTTTTCCATTCTTTTTTATATGTCATCCCTTTTTATAAATAGTTGAACCAAAATATTTGTCATATTATAAAATCAATGCATAAATTATCATATTCTTCCTATTATACCCTTGATAGAGTAGTTAATTGGTCTTGAAAATATATATTTTGACCAACCTAGGAAAACTAATAAGTAATTAATATTCATTGGAGTACTTCATACATTAATTAGTTACTCTCTCCATTCATTGTTCTACAAAATTTGTTTTTTGAAAATAAACTCAAAAATTTAAATAGTCATCCAAATACATTTTAATTTTTGAAATCTAGCATATTCATCATTTATTGAAAAGTTGACTTAAGAAAACATTAAATAAGGGTAGAAGGGTAAAGTTGTTTAGTTTCTTAAATGCAAATGCAATTTTAAAAGGTGACATATAAAAAGGAACGGAGAGTATTAATTTCCGAAAAAGTTATATTTAGTCTTATTTCTTTGGATTCTTGTCCTTAAAATATATGGAGTAGTTGTTAATCCTTTTTAATTATAAATAATAAAAATACTAATCATGCAAAATCTTGTCCGGTATCACTATCCTCGCATTTTCTTTACGTTTGTGTGACATAAATATATAATTATTTTTTCTTTACGTGTTTTAGGGAAAGTACTCATACAGTTCTACCAGCTTCCACTGTATGATAATTTTATGTACGGCCACTTCTCAGAGTAACATAAAAAAAATTAGGGAGAAGTGTTGAAAACACTTCTAAATTTGACGTAAATTATTAATTTCATTTTTGAATCATTGACAGTCTTAAAATCACTCATTTACTTGACTGATTAAATTTAACTACACCCCCGATCACCTTGGATTTGCCACATGACATAGCAAGTGGTCTCAAACTCTTGTAAGGGCATGAGACTTAATAAAAACCTGAGAGAAGTGTTGAAAACACCCCTAAACTTGGTGAGAATTTAGGGGTGTATTTCACTCATGTTGCAAGATTGAGAGTGTATTTAAGTTCAATTAGTCAAGTAATTGTGTGTTTTTAAGGCTGTCAATTTTTTAGGAATAAACTATAATTCACGCGTAATATATGAGTGTTTTCAATACTTTTCTTTATTATTTATAATAAAAAATAAAATTTAAACAACTGACATGCTTACGATCAATTAAAAAATAAAAGTAGGTCACTCATTGGAAAATTAGGATTAATAAGGAAAAAATTTGAGACTAATATTTGACTTGAGGAATCAAGCTTACCTATTTGATCAATTGACCTTGTATGGATGAAAGGATTTATCATCACCTTTATGTCTAATCTTACAACCACTCTAGTCACTTCATCTATGATTTGTCATATAAGCCCATAAATAGGGGTATCAAACCTGATTGGATCGAGTTAAAATGAATTGAATTAATAAATAATTAAGTCGATTGATGATTTTAACTTATATTTTATGATTAACAAAAGGAGAGATTGACTTCTGCCAGACCTTCTAGTGAAAATTCCCCTCAACAAAAGAGTATCCATTTGAGATGAAAATAAGTAATTAATGCTGAGAGTAAAATATAGAAAAAAATTATTATATTTTTTGTTTCTTGATATGTTAAAAGTGACAAATAAAAGTGAAAATATATTTTTACTCATATATAACACAATAAAAGTAACTGGACGGAAAATCATCTTAAACAATCCACATTTCATAAGCTAGCTTTTGTTCAAGTTAAGCCCAAAAACCTATGTTGTTAACACCATCCTTGAATATTCCAACCTTTCTTTCTAGTTAATTAACAAATAATATATCCCATTAAGTTGTCCCTTAAACATTTAAATAATCAGTAATGTTGTCTTTTTATAATAAATAAAATAATCCCCTCATTTGTCATAATGTCATACCACATTTTTATATATGCTGTTTTTAATATAATGTATCTTTTTCCAAGTCTTTTGTCTCCGCGTTAAAACATTTAAATCATTTTCCAAGTTGTTTCCTTCCACTACACCAACTTTAAATCATTATATAAGCAGGATTAATTTCTCCACCAAAACCCTAATTCATTTTTCTTGAGGGAAGTTTTTTAATTAATCATGGGTAGTGATGATACATGTAATAGTTATCATAGAGTTAGAAAAAATAGCCATGGAATAATGAGAGGTTTTAAGCTAAATTCAAGAAAATTTTCAGTCCAGCGGCTACGCGTAAAGTTGTTGGGAGTATTCTCAGTTTTGAGTAGATCATGGCGATCGTCTTATGGGAAAATTATTCGTTTATTGAAGAAGAAGAAGAAGAAGGTGAATATTAGTTGTACAAATAAGGTGCAGAAACAAGTAGATTATGGTATGTATGGAGCGAGAAATGATGATAAGTTGAAGTGTTACTCACGTACAAATTCATTTTATGCTGAAGCTATTAAGGATTGCTTGGATTTTATTAAGAGAAATTCTCTTTCACTCCAAGAAAAACCAGTACTCGCCCCCCTGTGAAAGTTAAATGGTCAAATGAATTAAGATGCGTGCAAATTGACTCGAAAAATAAATATATGAGAGAAAGGTCCTAGGGTTTTGTAGATATAATTAGCTGGAGGAGTATATTTCCACGTTCTCTACTTGTTTTCATTATTTTCTCCCTCTTCTTTTTTTTTCATCTTGGATTTTGATTGATTCATCATATAGTATTACTTTAACGTTAGCTGATTTTGAGAGAGGGAGAGAAAAGTTTTTGTGTTTTTTTTGGTTTCCCACCTGGTGTTTGGAGTCCACATTGAAGTTTCGACTAAATTCAAATCGCGTACTGCAGGACCCATTGGGGGTGGCGCTCCCAACAAGATTTTCTCCATACTAGGACTCGAACTTGAGACTTCTAATTAAGGGTAAAACACTCCCACAAGTGCACCACAACCCATGTTGGTAACATTTTTTTGTGTGTTTTGGTGTCTTTGCCGATATGTTTATGTCCTTTTTTTTTTTACATTGGTCAGAGTTGTGTCTGTCCTTGTGTTTGCTCCTCTTCAAAGATTAGGGGTGTATAGTGGACGTTCCCTAAGACAAAGGACATGCATTATAATAATAAAACAATTTGATTACTATTTCACTGTCTCTATTTACTTGTTCATTTTTTATTTGACATGCCTATTAAAAAAATGATAATTGATATAGTAAATTTATTATTTTATCCTTTCTAATCGATAGAATTTCAAAATCAATTTACTCATTAAAAAGGAACAAATAAATAATTAAAATTGGACAAGTATATAAAAAAAATGAACAAGTAAAAAGGGAGTACTCTCTCCTTTTTCATTTGATGTGCTATACTCTTCTTTCTTCTTCTAGTGTTATTAATCATATTTAAAAAGATATTTTGACTTAAAATAACTCACAGCCACTTATTGACGACAAAAATTAAAATAAACAAAAGTGGAGGAAAATATGGGATGCACTAAGGAACTTTTTGGGGTTTTAAAAGTTGAATGTTGGTCACCCTATTTTTCAAACTTTTGAAATGTTCTCCTCATGATTTTGAATACTGGATAATCAAATTGTTTTTAAACTCATGTAATTTTGGACATCATCACTAAATGACTAAGCTTCTTTATTCTTAATTAAAGATTGATCTTAAATTTAAACTTTAAAATTAGAGAATTTCTCACATTAAATTATATGCCCATATAACATAAATATAAATTAGTTAGAACTAGTAACTCACAATACCAAAAGCAAAACCTAGAGTTGTTTTTTTTTTTCTTTTTCTTTTTTTTCAAATCCATCTGTGATGGAGGGGTTTAGGCATGGCCCCAACCTGTGCATTTCTTTCAAAAGATCACACTTACAAAAGAAGAGGGTGGATATTTGTCCAAGCCCCCTTGAGTTACATGGAGGATGTAGATTTCCCCTTTGTACAAGAAATGTCCCCTACTATTAGGAATGAAATAACCACATATGAAATTTGTCAAGGACAAATCATTTACAATGTAAATTCTGTTAGACATTAGAATACTAACTACAAAATATACTAAACTCTTGTTAAAGTCAACCATGATCAAAAGAGAAGGTTTTCGTTTGAGCTCTAATCCGAAAGGTTGGAAGGTCTTCAATTTCGTTCTTCATAAGTTTTCTTCTTAATCTCCCTATACCTAATATTAGGATGCCCTTTAATTAAACATGCATTTTGACTTATGACAATAATTTTTTCAAAGTTAGGGACCCAAATTAAAGCTTAACTTTAAACAAGATTTGACATCTATCGCAAACGTACCCCTCCATTTCATATTAATTGTTTATTTTCTTCTTTACACACCTCTTAAGAAATCATAAATAAATAAAAAAGTAATTTTGTTAATTTTATTTCTTAGAATTTTTTTTTGGAACTTTACAAATTTGTTTATATTTTCAAAAAGAATTAAATGTAAGGGTAAAATAAGAATTTTTTTAATTAATTTTGTAAATTGACAAACAACTAATTTGGAATAATTATTTTTAGATGTAGACAACTAGTATGAGACAGAAAGACTAAAGAGTGTAAATTAAATATGAATGATTCAACATATGTTTATAACTAATGGTTCATAAGTCAGGGATTCAACGCGTTGAAACAGTTTACCATAGTTGTTAAATCAACGGCAATATATGTTGTTACCTTATATACTCTCTTTAATCCATATTAAGTAAATTGTTGAAATTATCTTCAATTTTGAATAATTTATTTATTTTGAATCTCAATAATTCACTGGAGAGAGTATTATATGTTATAGTCATGTAGTTATCCATCAAATTAAATAAACATGTTTTGATGCTTTCATACTTGTAATCTTCAAGTTTGCATTGAAGCCTCGATTAAATTTGAATCGCGCACTGCAGAAGCCTATTCGAGAATGACACTCCTAATAATATTTCTCCTTATCCAGACATGTAAATCTTCATTTAATATATCAAATACTATTGTGTCACATCGATTCAGTTATAAATGCTTGTTTTACCCATATATATCTGGTAGAGGTTCAAAATATTTTAGGATGAATCCCTATTTTCAACCATTTCCACTTCATTGGAGAGGGGGACACCAAAGTCAAGCAATTTTGATCATTTGTCTAAAAGCACGTTAGTTATTAAGTGGATTCGCATGTATTTGAGATACATATCAAATTTTGCTCGCCTTCCTCACCTCTCTCCCATCTCACTCACCACTCCCCTATGTATATGGTATCCCATATACATGTGAATCACTCCAGATACATACAGATACATGTATCTAGTGTATATCAAGTGTAATTCACATGTATCTGGGATACATACGAATCTTGCTCGCCTCCCTCCCCGATCTCGCTCGCCTCTCTCCATATTTTTGTGTATATGGTAACAAAAATATATGTATCTAAGTGTTTTTTTTTAATATATGGTAAGAAACTCTTAATTAGTGGTAAGACACGTAATATTTTAAAAGTAATATATATATATATAAATAGTAAAGTATATCTAATTATATAGTTTTTCGTATTCTTTATTAACGAGTCTCGTCGTATGCTTTGGAGTGAATTTTATTTTTTACTCGTCAAACTTGTTTTTCATCATTACTAAGAAACACTCTTTTTTGGGAACCCCTCAATCGAAAAGTTGAACTTTAGCCCACTAATCCAATGAAATGTGATATTCAAAAATTGACAAATTATGCAAAGTGGTCATTCAGTCCTTTGTTTTATTAAATAATTGGCCCAATTTTAAAAATTATCAAAATTGGTCAAATGTGTTCTTCTTCCTTTGGAATTTGTCATTAATGGCTTTTTTTCCTCCTCCTTCTTGTTCTTCATCTTCTTCACCTTCCGATTTTGTCATTAATGACTTTTCTTTTCCTCCTTTCTCCTCCTCCTTCTTGTTCATCTTCTTCATTCTTCTTATGGTCCGGTATGAAATGAACTTATAATCATGGAATCAACTCGATCATCAGATTATAAGTTCATAACCCTAGTCATCTACTTCAATCGTTTTTTTATTCTTTAATTCGACGTATCGAAAATGTGAATTGTTTCAAATGAATTATACATTAAAAGCTTTAAAATGTCGAGAGGATTTCATATCTAAATTTTTGGGTCTGTTTAGAAGTGATTTTGAATTGATTGAGATTGAGTAGTCCGTGTATAGATTATGTTAGTCAATTTATATTTCATGTATAGTTAAACTATATTCAACTTTTTGAGTGTATCATAATATATAATCGATTTATAGCCCATATATAGATAAGTTATATTGTATAGTTTGTATGCTTCTTATGACTTTTGGCAAGCTATATTGTATAGTCAGTGTATACTTCCTATGATTTTTGGCTATTTTTTTTATGTAAATAAAACATGGATATATTTATTGTAAACTAATTACTTTATTGTATACCGTAAAATCTCACTAAATTAATACTCGGTAATTAATTATCTCTCTAATATAATATCTTCTCCGGTCCTGACTTGGGTCAATGGAAAAAATAATTCATTTTGATAAGATAATATATTTTCAAAAGACTCCTATATAAACATATGGTGTTGTTATTATAATAATTAATATATCTTTTTATAAGTACAGATATATCTAGGACAATTTAGTGAAATGTATATGATTCTATTGTGTTTTTTAAAAAGAATAATTAAAATCTAGTTGAAGTTTATTTCTAACTTTTCTTATTGCATCCAAACGTACTGGTGTTGCTGTGACTATAAATCTTTTTGAATGCATGTGAAATGATCTCTTTTATACTCATATATAGCTTTACATATTTGATAAGTCATTATTGATTTTGTGACACATTTTAAATGAGAAGCCATTTTTTATATGGTTTCAAGAAATTTTCTATGTTGCATATATAATTTATTCTCTCGCAATCATACATTGAATGTTTTTAGCAAAGATACAACGAATAATATTTTATTATTAAGCAACAACGAATGCTATGTATAATAAATTTATTTTTACAATGAATCATTAAATTGTTGAATTTATTTTACAATGAATCATTTAACAAAAAAATATATTACAATGAATCATACACATACATTGTACATTATGAATAATGAAATTATTTTTTTATATAAATTCAATAAACATGATACATAAGTAAGTAAGATACAATGATTTTGATGCATTCATTGTACTTTATGTATAATAAATTTATCTTTTATGTGAATTCAATAATTATGATACATAAATTAGTAGACTACAATCTTTTTTGATGTAATCAAAATTAACCTTCGTTGAATTTCAAAACACTCTTTAAATTAGTAAATATTACTTTATCAATTAAATAATATATTTTATAAAATAATAATATTTCATGATCCCACCTATATTAATTTAGTAAAGTTTACCATCTATTTGAAACTAACCCTTTAAAAATTGGCCTAGAAAAAGGCCATACGATACAAATAATCCTGTCAAATATTAGAAAAATAAGTTTTCGACAGTCAAATCGAATTGGCTAGTAAAAGGTAAATAGACTATAGACCAATACTGAGTCTAGTAAGTAGTATGTTACCTAAGTGGAAGTTAATAATGTATTTGTTTGTCCAACAAATTTGAGGCTTATATGAGATCAAAAAATGAACAAATTTCATTGCTAGTTTTTTTTAGTAACTCGATATTATATTATACGGGTTTGTTTAGATTGATTTTTGATTTATGACTTATAAGTCAAAACTCATAAGTTAGAAATTTTAATGTATGGCTTTTAACTTAAAAATAAGTTGTTATAAGTATTTTTTTAATTTTGCCCAAACACTTCGAAACTGATTAAAAGTTATTTTGGCTTAAAAACACCTAAATAAGTCAATCCAAATAGACAGTAATTCATACTCCCTCCGTTTAAAAAAGAATGATCTCCTTTCTTTTTTAGTCAGTTTCAAAAAGAATGACCTCTTTCTATTTTTGGTAAAATTTTAATTTCAGCTTTCCACGTGGCATGTTTAAGATCACAAGATTAAAGGGCAATTTTGTACATTTGACATAACTTTAATTTAGGACCACAAGATTCAAAAGTCTTCTTTATTTTCTTAAATTTCATGCCAAGTCAAACTAGACCATTCTTTTTTAAACGGAGGGAGTATTATTTAGGAATCTTAATAATTTCTCCCTCTTGTTGGCACAATGAGAAATAGGATGAGAGCTACTTGAAATTTGACAGTAAAAGGTTCTTTAATGAAATGTAGAAAATTTTAACAACCAAGCCGTCTTAGCTCAGTGGTAGAGCGCGTGGCTTTTAACCACGTGGTCGTGGGTTCGATCCCCACAGACGGCGAGTTTTTTTCTATTTTTTTTTTTTTTTGCTTTGGTTGAGGTTTCCCAAATTTTAGGTTTTTCACTATTTATTTTTTTTGCTTCGGTTGAGGTTTCCCAAATTTTAGGTTTTTTTCTATTTATTTTTTTTGCTTCGGTTGAGGTTTCCCAAATTTTAGGTTTGGTAATTTGGCAATTGGTAGATACCAAATACCAAATTTTTAAATTTCAAACGGCGATTTTTTATCTATTTATTTTTTTGCTTCGGTTGAGGTTTTCCAAATTTTAGGTTTTTCTCTATTTATTTTTTTTGCTTTGGTTGAGGTTTCCCAAATTTAGGTTTGGTAATTTGGCAAATGGTAGATACCAAATATCAATTTTTTAAATTTCGGTTCTATAATTTGGTAAACGATAAATTAAATTTCGATTTGTACGGTATTCGGTAATACCGTATTTAAGTTATAGCGTATTGTATTACAATGTTAATACTATTTCTCCAATCACTTCTATTTTTTATTTAGAGGCATGATATTATAGAAGATCAACAAGTAAGAAGATATCAATAAAAACAAATGATACAACTAAAAGACATATGTATTTGGATTGTTTATGCTTATTCTTTAACTTTCTCTTTGTAATTGTACTAATGAGTAATTGATATGTTGATATATGACCTTCATCAAGCAAATAATTTGGTATTCGAGAAATACCGAATACCAAATGGTACTAATGTCTCATACCAAACCCAAACTTAAATATCATAATACTAAAATGTTACTCCCGAATACTATATCAAATACCAAATACCAAATTATCAAAAAAAAATTGTTCATTTCAATAATTCGATTTTCACTATTTTATGCTCAGATCTAGTATTGGGCAATTTGTAAAGGGTGGTGGCAGATCCAAATTCTACCCAAATAATTGGTGGGAATTTGGTCCTTCTCCACCTTATGCTATGACATTTGACCAATCTCTCTTTTAGCAACAATTACAAAATGGAAAGCCACCCTATTTGTGATAAAGTCATTGTTGTCTGTTTAGTAACAGTACATAATGTTTGGCTATATTCACTGTTAGGACCGAAATAATTAGGTGTAATGCGAAAGATAGCAAATCAAATCTCGAAAGACCACGAGAAATATACTAAAAGGCACAAAGATTTAACGTGGTTCGATCAATCGACCTACATCCACAAAGGAGATGAGCAATTCACTATAAATATGAGAGTACAAAATATAGAGAGAAATAACATCAACCAATTCACTCGGAATACAAGGAGGTTCATAAATTCTCACCCATAACCAAAACTCGCAAAACCCTAGGACTACATTGTGAATGCTGATTAAGTTAGAAGGAACAAGTCAATATTTATAGAGTCCTAAAACCTTTCCTACTAGAAAAAGAACTAGTCAAAATATTAAATATTTTCCTAAAAGAAAAACCTATTTATGGTAGTGCAAATAAAACCAACATGCATCTCATATTTTAAATCATTTCACATTCCCTAATTTAGATTTTCAACATTGCTTATATTTACATTTGAAAAGAAAATCAACAAGCCACATCTTCACCATTTTAATAATTTATTGAGTCAATAGTCAAAAGGACATGATGACTGATGAGTGAGGTTTGAGGAAAAACAACTTAAATTTTAGAGCTCAATAATATATGTCAATCAATCAGTAACATCAATTCATAATCTCGAATTCTCCCCCGAACTGGAAGATCATTTCGAGATCTTCGAACATATTCGAGGGTTCAATGTTACTATTGTAACTTCGACCAACACACAAGATGAGACTTTACCACCGTGGAACGGCTCTTTGCAAAAAGATGCAAAAAGTTTGGTGAAATGAATTATGGCACAGACTTTATTATTGTAGAAGAATAAACCATTAGTTTTTGCTATATGATATATGAAGAACATAGCTATCACGATTTTAATCTTATTCGAAAAGATACAAGGAATTGTATTGCTTCGTCTAAATGACGAAAAATGCAGTAGCCTTAGGCCCCTAATTTGGGGGGCCTCGATTTTTTAAAGCAATAATAGGTTATAGATATTTTCTTTTAAAAAATAAGAGTGTTCTTTGTAGAAAACATTAAATTTTCATATAAGAGGAAAGAATTATTAGAAATTTGATAAATCTATATAAAAAAAATAATCAAGACGGTTTAAATTTGACTTTAAGCCACTAATATGATTGAGCCGCCCTGCTAAATGTTATTACGTTGTTGAATAGGCTCGAAATTGTTATTTTGTTGACAGATTACCAGCTAACACACAATTTACAAATGATTTGGTTCATATCAAGTAAACGTTATTAATTACATGTTCCGTGTATTTAATTTGCAAACAACTTTAGTTTCTACTTGGAAAATGTAGATAAAGGAAACATATAAACAAGTAAGGCAAATGAATTTTTGTTTATCATTCTAATTAGTTGCCTAATAGTGTGTTAATCTTGATCTACAACCATTGGTTAAAATGGTTTAAGTTAATTAAATCGTCATCCCGAAACCTATATCCTGAAGCACACATTCATACTGAAGAATAAACGTTTATGGAAGAAGAACAATTCATTTGAATAAAAGAAGTTATTTTCATATACAACAATATAAACAAGTAAGGCAAATGAATTTTTGTTTATCATTCTAATTAGTTGCCTAATAAGTGTGTTAATCTTGATCTACAACCATTGATAAAAATGGTTTAAGTTAATTAAATAGTCATCGCGAGACCTATATATATATATATATATCCTGAAGGCGTTTAAGCACACATTCATGTGTAACAACAAATATGTCAACAATTCATTTGAATAAAAGAAGTTATTTTCATATACAACAACACACTTACTGATCAGATCCAGACAACCCCTATAGAAATGACAAATTAACAAACAAAGGAACAGTACAATAGAAACGAAAAGGGTATCGCGTTTTGACACATTTGAATGATACCAAGTGTTGGCAGCTAAGCTAATACATGTCATCAAGAATCACTGAGACAACAAACACAGCCCAGCTAACTTCTCCCTCCCCACGGACCTTCGCGATACAATGGTGAAAGAAAAGAAGTGGAAGGTATTTGTGTCCGCGACTTCACTTTGTTTTCTGCTTCAACACTTGTCCAAACTTTATTTTTTTTCTTTTTTGCTTTGTAAATTTATTTATTCCTAATATCGATCATTCATAAATGGAAGCTACCTGTGTACTACACCTTCAAATACAAGCGGGGAGAATGGATTGTATTGTATTCCCCTAATTAGGAGGATGCCTTGGTGACATCTTTGGTAGATCTATTGTATTTCATGTGGCTATTAACAAGTTGCCCAGCCGAGATAGCCGACATGAGGGATAGCTCCCCAGCAAGAACAGAACCAGCCACTACTGTGGCCAAGAGCCTTGCATTTGACCCTGGTGCCTCTCTGTTGGCACCTTTCACTCCTAACAAGTTTAAGCAAGCTGACTGAGATGCAAGCTGAGTTCCACCTCCAACGGTACCAACCTGTATCCAAGTAAATACACAATAAATATAACAAGAAGAAATTCAAAGAATTGAGGAAAGCTCACATCTACGAGATTGTCGTCTATATATAGTCCAAGTGATCATAAATATATGTGGTGAAAGACATTGTTTCATTGTAAGGTCTCACAGACCAACACTAAATTGAAATATTTCAAGAATCCTTTCATTATCTTTTTTTCTTTCAAGTGGTTCAACTATTTGATTGAGATTTGAAAAATCCAAAGCTGCATCATGATGCATGCATGCACTACCTTAGAAAGAACTATCTTACGACTAAATCAATTTAAACTGATCTCTAAAGTGTTTAGTCCAAGAGAATCAGAAATTTGCATCAAGAAAATGTTAAATTACATACCTCAATGGAAGGCATTGTAACAGAAATATGGAGGTCCTTGCCATCATTTACAGCCTCCATCATAGTGATGCAGTGCGAGCTCTCTATGTTCTGAGCTGGATCCTGACCAGTGGCTATAAACACAGCTGAGACGATATTGCTGGCATGGGCATTGAAACCACCAAGGGCACCAGCCATGGCAGAGCCAGTAAGATTTTTAAGCATGTTCAGCTCCACAAGAGCAGCAACCTCAGTTTTCAAAACTTTCTTCACCACCTCTTCTGTAATAATTGCCTCACAAACTACAGACTTTCCTCTCCCCTCGATCCAATTAACTGCTGCTGGCTTCTTGTCCGAGCAAAAGTTCCCTGTCCCAGTTATAGATAACTTTAATTAGACAAACATCTCTATTTTAGGGGGAACAAAAAGCAGAACCAGATCACCATGCATAGCAGAGAAGTTAAGGAAAAACTAAAGGGTAGGTGGAATACCAGATATGCCGATGACATCCATGTCAGGATAATCATTCTGAAGGTAATCAAGAACATTTTGTACACCTTTGGACACCATGTTCATTCCCATTGCATCACCGGTGCTACATACAAATCTCATGTACAGATTCTTTCCCGCAATTGCACACTGAATTCTTTGTAATCTGGCAAATCTGCTTGATCTGCAGCATCCCATTCAAATACAACAATTAGATAACCACTATAAAAACACAATATTCGAATAGATTAACAGCTTAGCATGCACTTACTGGTTGAATACATTAGCAAGTGTCTCAAATTTGATGGGATCTTCAACAAAGAACTTCAACTCTGCTGCCCTTTTGGCTGTGCCGAATCTGACACATGGTGCTCTGGTCATCCCATCACGGAGCAAAATGCAGGTAGCACCACCAGAAGCGTAGATAGCCTTGCAACCCCTATTGGTGCTAGCCACTAAACATCCTTCTGTGGTTGCCATGGGCACTGAAAACTCCTTTCCATTGAGCAACAATGGCCCTGCTATTCCCACCGGTATCTGCACGTACCCGATTGGCATCTCACAACACTGCCCAAGAATAGATTCATAGTTAAATCCTTCCAATGGTAGCCCTTCTAGAGACTTCCCTGTAATCCTCTGCATCACCTCCTTCCTTATCGACGCAGCGCGCTTACAATCACCGAGCTTGGATTCCAATGAGTATGATGGGATTTTCCCCTGCACCACGGATTTAATTATCTCTTCGTCTTCTTCAGACGAAGCAGGTGTGATCAACGGGGCAGGTTTATCTGCTACAGACATAGCAGGTTGAGGTGGTGCCATTGGGGCAATTTGTCGAGCAGGTGGTGCAGGAATGGCACAGCCAAGAGTAGTCGCAGGTCCACAACGACTATCTTCCTTTAATAGAAATTCCTCATCATTTTCATCCTCCACATCCCATGAATCATTATTCCCCCTGGATACAAACGTCTGAACAAACCCAATCCCAAAGAAACCGAGAAGATAAATGACAGAAGCGATTAACGAAACAATAGCACCCAATTCAGAAAGCGTAACCACGTGTAAAGGTGTAGAATTCCTGATTTTCTCACGCCACCTTGATAGAAGAAAATACATAACAGAGAAAAACATGGTGAAAAACAAGCCATTAGTGAGATACAAAGGAAGTGGGAGAGCATCGGAAGCATCAATGAGAAGGGTATTGTTGTCCTCTTGTTGTTGATTTTTGTGGGGTTTGAGAGGTTTTTCATCGGCGGCAAAGACCTTAGATGGATAAACAGGCTTTCCAGGAACGTCCATTTTTCACCGGTAAGTCTGCCGCCGGTGGGGAAGTGAAGGAGGAAAAAGAGGAGAAGAAAGTGTTGGAATTGGTTGTGATTGACAAGTACTATTTGTTAACTGTGATGGGATGTGAGGAAAAGAGAAGATGTAGGAAATGTATTTATAGAGGAACCCGGTTGCCGCGCTGGACTTTTGTACCTCACGCCCCCCTTATTTTCAACATTTCTTTTTATATTTTGAATGGAATATTATCTTCTACAATATACTTTGGTTAAGTTAATTTTTTAAGTAAGTTTTATATAGTCAAGTTGACTGGTGAAGTGTAAATGTTGGGCAGAGAAACAAGCATAGGAATACGATTATGTGAACCCGCTCTTATGAAATAACTCACAAATCATACTTAAAAGGTAATCTGCATTAAGTTAGTTCGGTGTAATGAATACAACCCAAAAGGCCAATCTCTTATTTTCACTGGTAAGGGTAGGGGTGGTTGTTCGATATTCGGTTCAAATTTATTAAATTTCGAGTTCGGTAATTGATAGTTAAAATTAGATATCAAACACTAAAATTTTAAATATCGATTCCATAATTTGATAATCGATAAATTAAATTTTGATTTGAGATGGTATTCGGTAATACCGTATTAAAGTTATAGCCGATTGTATTGCAAAAATAATACTATTTATCCAATCATTTTTTTTTTTTTATGAAAAACACGATATAATAAAAAAATTAATATTTAAATATTGGTGGAGTAGTGAGGGTACATGTGGTGGAATAGGTATATATCCACATAAGAAATGGTTAAATTTTGCATGGTTTGATATTTGAGGTTTGGACATTAAAATAGTTAGCAGCATTCCTTATAGTCAACTGAAAACAACAGTGGAAAAAGACAAGGGAGGTATCTTAGCAATTTCTTACACAAAATTGATTAGTTATTTAATTACTACTACTCCTTTGCTGTTTGCTATGTCATCAAACAAGCTAAAATCCAATGTACCTGTCTTTTTTCCTTTTTTTATGTATATTTCCATATCCTTAATTTTTAAATTTGTGAAAGTTGGGGGTTTACGACCATATTCTGTTGAACAAACTAGACTTTTGATTTTATCACGTTGAAATATATTGTTAGGCGATTGTCAAATTATACTGTAAAGTTTTGTAAGAAATTATTAAAGGGATAATAGTAAAAAATAATAATGATATATTTAATGTAATTTTATAGGTGGAATTTTAGGAGGATAGAATGTACGCAGATCTTATTTCTACCTCGAGAGATAGACAGGTTGTTTTTGGTAGAACATTGGCTAAAAAATATTAATAGGAATAAAGAAGTCATATGTCAAAATACTACATCAAAATATGTTTAAACTATAACAAAATAGCATGATAATCGAAATATAAGAAATAACAAATAATAACATACATAAAAAGATTAAAAAAAAAAAAATCATTGATGAATAATACTACAACTATGAATAAGGAAAGATAAGCGAGACAACTAAATAATAATAATAGCAAACATTTTGAATGTAATGTAGTTTTCCTCTCATTGTTTTTAGGACGGTATTGAATATAAATAAATAAAGGATATCCATAAATAAATATGTGACTCAACAATATATTTAACTTTTGAACAAAACAAGTAAATTTTATATATATGTAAAAGAAAATACATAAAAATGTATAAAATGAAGGCAACAAATAAAAGGGATCAAAAGTGGGAACAAAGGGAATCTAATTACTAAGGGACGTCAGTGCATTAATTCCTTAATTAGGAACTTTTCTAATTACATTATGGTGTTCTTCTTTCTTGTCTTCTCTTTTTATAATTATACTGTGAAGTGGTAGAATATTAGAGGAATTTACTAAAAGTTGAATAAATTGCAGGCGATGAACTTTGATTCAGCCTTTATTTAGATATTATTATCTAACTTTTGACCCAATTAATTCATATATAATAAGATATCCAATAATTAGTTGAAGCCCTTCCGTCTGCCTTCCCCTTTCAATTTTATTATCATCATTTTTAAATCTATAAATAATTTAATATTTATTCAGAATTAAAATAGTCGGGGATACACCTTGTAATTCTAATTCATGATATTAGTAATGTAAAGAATTTTAATGTGTTGTTAACATGATTAAGGATATAATTGCTCTTTAAAAAAAATCCACGTTCTTTTATTATATTTGTGGGGGATATTTTTATAAATATTTTAAACTAATAAAAATATTACTAATATCAACATTATTACTAATATATCATGTTCAACATTATTCTTATACATTCTATTAAACCATCCATCGCATGTGTTAATTTTAATTATGACCGAATTGCTACACTACCGTATGTGTGTTAAATTAGGTCTTAGGCCTAACTCACACCCCAAAAGATAGCTCAAAGGGAGGAGGATTGCACAAGCCTTATAAGGAGTCCACCCATCTCATTAACCACCAATGTGGGACTTTTGTCATTCTTTAAC
>JAJOOR010017535.1:0-21718 GCA_036250505.1 Solanum acaule
CCCCCCCCCCCCCCCCCCCCCCCCCCCTTTTTTTTTTTAGGGAGCTAAGAGTTGTTTTCATGAATAATAGAGGAGGGTGAAGGCATGGAAATCGTTCGAATCCTGTTTATCGAAAAATTATATTACATTTTTAATCAGAGAAAACACTTTATCACAATAATTATGCTTCACTCTCAAATTACAGTAACTATTCTATTCAGATAAGGGGTGGAGCTAATTAGATCAAATACGAGTTAGACATTCAGTCAAATTATTCAGTAGCTTCGATTCAAATCCTATATTTGTTTTCAAAAATCTATGGAATATGTACAAATGATTAACTTAAAACTTAATTAATAACTCAAATGAACTAAAATCATAAAGTCATAAATTTCAAATTCTGATTTCACGAACCAGAGGAAATGCTTGTGTGTAGTTTATTTTATTATTGTAAGTAAGTGGTGAAGCCACAAACCCTTGGTCAGAATTTGATAAGTAGGATTGACCAATGCTGAGTAAGATGATGAAAATGTGGCCCAAAAATGGTTATATAAGTTTGCTATCTCCAATTTTTAAAATAAATGGTGTGCCAAACGTAGAAGTTATCCAAAGCTCTACTCTCTTTCATTCTTTATTTTTGTCTCTATTCTTATCCTTTTTTGTGGTTTTCATTGATGGAATTTCCGTGAGGACAACTTTTATTTTGTGGTTTACTCTTATCACTTTTGCCTTGTTGGCTTTATTTTCAATGACAATTTTGCTATTATAAGGGCAAATATCACATTTCACTACACCTTGATGATACTTCTCAAGTCTTGAATTCTACTTATAAGGTACACTTTCTCTCTTTCTCTCTCTTATATGTGCTAAAAGACCATCAAATTAAATTTTGAATAATCTGATCACTTATAAGTTAACTACGTACGTATCACTTTTATATTTTGGGAGAACTTGAACTAATCATGTCAATGTCATGTCATGTCATTTAGCTTTCTCATATTTGGATAGTAAATTCATATTCTTAGGCAAAAGCTAAGTAGTTGCATATACTAATGGAATAGCAGGAGTTTTAGATCAAACAAATTTGTTATCTTTTGTGGTGTGTGGAATATAATGTGGGGTATTGCATATTACTATATATATGATATTGTTAACCAATGTATATGATAAGTGGCTGAATTATATTCCAGGAATATTATTGAGGATTAATTCTTATTAATTATGGCTGGAAAATTAAGGAAATGCATGCTAATGTGTTGTTCAAGAAAGTCTCTCAATCAGGTTAGTTCTACATCGATATCTTTATCATTTTATCTTTTAGTGTCTTTATTTTGAGTCAAACAATGAACTATGAACTATAGTTGGTAAATATGTGATACACTATATAAATAACACCCTTATGTTTCTGACTCTGTTAGTTCCAACCAAAAAAAAAAGAAAGAAAAAAAATTCTAAAAAAAACTACGACAATAATATACATAGTGTAATCTCACAAGTGGGATCTGGAGAAAGTGATGTGACCAACACAGACCTTCCATCTACCTTGTGAGGATAGAAAAGCTAAATCTGAAAGCGAACTACTTGAGAATTTACAAGTATTACTAAAATACTATAAAGGGAAATCCATAAAATAAACCTCCCTCTGTCACAAAATGTTCTTGGTATATTTTTTCTTTACGAGATTCAAAAAATTCAAATATTTATACTGAATTAGTTTAGTCTAACATCGATAAAAAAAAAATTGGTAAATGATTCTAGTATGAAGGAGAAGTATACAATATATTAAGGCGGAGAGGATAATGTAGAATGAGTGTTTAGATGAGAGGGAGTTGTTCGGATGGTAAGCACCCCTCACTTTTAATCCGAAGGTTGTGAGTTACGTGCTCGACTCTAATTTTCTTTTGTCAAGTCTTTCTCATTTGGGCCTCTTATCATATGTTCATGGTTTGTATACTAGCCACAATGTTCGATTCTATCTATTCACCATATAATAAAGGTCAATAATGGAAAATAACTTTCAAATTTTAGATTGGATCATGATATGAATTACGAAATAAGATTAATAAATTTTGTATATTCTCGTTTTAATTCTTCATTCTGTTGAAATTTCCCCGCGTTAAAGACTTCAAAATTTAATAACAAAAAACCAAGGGAAAATAGGTGTATACTTTTACACCTTATAGTTGTCCATTAAAATAATTATAGACAATGTAAAAACATACATATTTTATATATAATTACTGTATAGTTTTATATAATATAGGCTAGCGACCGTAAAATGGGACTGTTTTTAAAGTTGTTACTTCAATCCGATCAACAAGCCCAAACTTCTTTAATGGCCCACGTTTTGATCATTTTAAATGCAACTTTTATAAGTCCAAAGGCCCGATCCACTTAAGACCAACAAGCCCAAAACTCAAAAGTTTGTTAGATGGCTCCAACCCAAACCCCGAAGCCCCCACCCCCCACCCCCCACAAACACACACCCACCACCCCTTTTTCTAGGAAATTTCACTTAATAATTTTGAAAATAAGTGATTTTAAACTTTATCATAAAATATCAAATTCAAAAATCAAAAGTGGTATTCATTTTTGCAAAAATTTGTCAAACTTAAAATTATGTTCTCGTGGTCCTAGAGTAAAAGTTTAAGATTACTTACTTATAAGAGCATTTTTGTATAAATTAACAAACTATTAATTCAAATTGAATGCTATAATCACAATTTCATTTAATTGTCATCCGTAGCAAACACTTGTCATTTGCCTCTCTCCTAGATTTCGCTTGCCACTCTCCCTTGCCTCTCACACTTTATACAAACACAAATGTATAAATTGCATTTGTGTTTGTATAAAGCGAGAGAAAACTGTATATACAAATGCAAATACATATATTTTCGTCCTATACACTTATAATTATACAAATAGAGATCTTCCCCAGTGCTGTTTTGCCTTTCTCTCTTTCTCGCTTTATACAAACAAAAATTATACAAATTACAATGTATAATTTGTGTTGTATAAAGCGAGAGAGAGATATTTAAAATACAAATATTTTATTTCGATTCAATTGTATACAAATTCAAATTTTATGCAGATATACAAACACAATGACAATCATTGATACATATACATAGTAGTTACATATATACAATTATCTAACTGATATACATATACAATCGTTGCGCTTTTATACAAACGAGAGGTCTGCCAGCGATTTATACAAATCTAATGCTCCATAGCAAACATAAATTTGCTATGAAGCGCAATTATGCAGCTATAGATATAGCATACAAATATGATTTTTATGTTTGCTAAACCTAAAATTTATCCTTATTTTTTTTTTCGGGAGCAAGGATTGTCCAATTAAATTGTAGTTGTCTAAGTGATTACACAAATTCAAATTCATAATGCTACAATTTGAAAATACTATTTCTCTTCAAATTTACATGAAAGTGTTTGATTATCATAAAATGAGATACAGATTTATTAAATTTATGATTAAAAAAATATCATGTAATTATAAAATCATATCATTAAAATTAAAAATTATTTTTAATATACAAACATATTATTTTTCTTGCAACATACTGAACAGATATTATTAGAACACTTGTTTGCTACATAAGGTTGGTAAATGTTAAGGGCGGAAAATTCAAGCCAAACCTATATGATTCATTTAATTTGTTCAAATTTTAATTAATTGGATAAGATCATAAACGAATTAAAATTTGGTATAGTTCATCTTAATTCATTATAAAAGTTAGCTCAAAGTCAGTTCAAATTCAATTCGTCACTGTCCAACCCCAATAATTTAATTCTTTTATATATCAAAATTTGCTCAAATCAAATTTTTATAAATTTTGAAAAATTGATCTTCCTAAACTAATTTATAAAATGTTAAGCTTAGTGCCCTAAACTTTCCTTCAATAAATTTTTATCCTACATATCACAACCCAAATAGTCCATTTCCCGCACCTATAAATATTTAACCATTAATAGCAATAAAAACCTTTCACAAAATTCATCTACAACATATATATGTGTGTGTGGGTGTGTATGTATATGTATATGTATAGAAGAGACTAGAAGCACACATATTTTTTATCGACATGTATGCTTCAATTAGAATTAAAAATTTAAGATTGCATTAAAGGATACTTTTGTTATTTGAAAATTTAATAATTTATATATTTAAAAATTAGGTAAAAAATATTAGTACTTAACAAATTATTATAAATAACAACTTAAAATATTTTTAAAAACATATAAAAACTTTTGGTCGATTCCTCAAATGTCATTTGTGTCACATCAATCAAAACAAAGGAGTAAAGATATTTCCAATAATTTATATATTTATAAATTATATTAAAAGTATTATAAATCATGATAATAAGGAATTTAACATATTCTTAAAAATAATGTTGATTCTCAAAAATTATATGTATGTTACAAAATTAAAATATGGAAAATAACATATACTAGTCATGTTGACACGAGCCCTCTATGTAGTATATATTAAAAGAAGTAACGGTGAGAAAGAGCTCACTAGAATAGAAACAAACCAATAAAGAAGGGTGTCACGTCACAAACCATTTGTGGTGATGAAAGTTATATAAAATGGTAAGGTTGAAAATTGGGAAATGGCCTTTTCGACTTTCTTAAGAGCATTTCCTTATAGTCCTCTTTAACCTTTCCAATTTCAAAAGAATAATTTGGGATATTAAGGCTTTTGTTTTGGAATTCAGTTTGGAGTTTGGTCATATATACATTTGATAGGATAAGGATTACGTACAAAGTCATTAGTCTTTCTGTTTCAAAATAATTCCATATTTGGATACAAACAAATAGTAAGTAACTAATTTTTCATCATTTCTAAGAAAAATGTTTCAATTTGCATATGAATTTTGTGAAGTGGTTCTAATTTATCTATCATTTCCTTTATAAAAAAGTGGGTGAGTTTTTATTCTTCTTTGACTTATCACAAAAGTTTTTCAATATGTATACTTCTTTTTCTTTCTTTTATAATAATGGTGAAAGATTAAATTGCCGTATGTGAAACAGTTTAAATTTGTCAATAAAATTCGTTCTTAAAGATTAAAAATTCTATGTGCATTGGTTTTTTTCTTTTAATATTTGGTGTGAATTTCTAATATAGTTACTGACAATCTATGAAATTAGTGATCAATGGAGTTTCGATGAAAATGAAAATTCAATTTGATGATGTAGTGGATTTGAAATTAATGGTAGTTAATTTGAGCTTAGGGAATAGAGACATAGTTGTTTAAGGTTTTAAATGTTAAAAGAAGACAATGGAGTCGCCATCAAAATAGTGACCCTACTCAAGTTTAGAGGGTTATAATTCTCACATAGTTCAAGAGCATAGTTAATCTTTTTTTTTTCTTATAAAAAAATCATATAATGGAAAGCTAGCTTTAGTTGTTTGTGAATAAGAAAAAAAATTAATCCTCCAATAATACTTGTCTACTATTGATTTTACATACTCACTCTATTTGTGATTACTTATCCATTTTTACTTGACACACCTATTAAGAAAATAATAATTGACATAGTGAGTTTATCATTTTACCCCTATTAATTGATATAATTTCAAAATCAATTTACTCATTAAAGAGGTTCTACCTTTTTCAAAAACATTAACTCTCTAAATAAATTGAGGGTATAATAGGTATTATAAAATTGTTTTTTTTATTTGTCAAAATGGACAAGTAAAAAGAAAAAATTGAACTAGTAATTAGGGACAAAAAGAGTACTTATTAAAAAGGTATAAATAGAAAGGTAATTTTACTATATCACCATTGAAATATAATAAATATAATGTCCTGAAAAATGTAATAGGAGAAAATGACTATAATTAATAATAAGGATAAATTAGAAACTAAGTATAAAATTAATCATTGATTTCATAAAGTGAACAAGTATTTGAACATCTCAAAATAGTATAACGAACAATTATTGTTGGACGAAAGGAGTAGTTCATATCAATAACAACAAAGATAGAATCCCAAAATTTGGATCATTTCCCAAAATTGAAGAACAAATTTAACTATTTTCCCAAACATCGATAAAATTTAAGTCTTAATTATCATTGAAGAATGGTCAATTGATTGTGATTGCTCTCATATTGTTTCTCTTTTTTCACATTTTATTCCTTCAAACTTTATTTGTGAGATCGTTGTAATGGTCAATTGACCTTCAATAAGCCGAAAAAGGTGAATCAATTTAGAAATAATGATGGACTTTTTCCAACAAATTAGGATCTTGAAATTAAAAGAGTTTATTTATAATATGAAGAAGAAAAGTCCATTTTGGTAGTATTTTAATTAAATGTATAGGATGTAATGAGTAACACAAAATTATTAAAGAATAAAAATTATTGATGAAATGTTGAGTCCAAAAGCCAAAAATAGAATGTGTGGCACTCCATGGTTGACTTGCCCATGGGAAACAAACAGCCACCGGCAAGCCAGGAAGGCCACATTACACGACTACCCCTTCACCTAATAAAACCTTATAATAAATTAATATTTAATAATCATAATCCTGTTTTTGACTTAGTCAAATAATAATTAGGAGCAGAGCAGTATTCTATTATGTCCACTAAACTATTGTGCCTCTGTGCCCCCTGAGCCAGTTAACACCTTTGAGAGTCGTTTGATCTGAAATATAAAATCTATTTATTATAAAATTATTTTATATTATATCTAATATTAAGTAGTCATTGAATTAGTGCAATCTTAAGTCATAATGACCGAGGATTGGGCGAACCTTAACACTCAATCAAATTTAAGCAATTCCCACACCTCTGAAATAATGGTAGGACAAACGAAAAATATTAGATTTACAAGGAAACATATACATAGAACATATTTTTAAATTGTTTGAACTTATATTGAAAGTGAGTAATATCACCAATGAGGTAGGTTGTTACAACAATACTATTTTTATTGTTTCAATTTATACTCTCTGTCCAATAATAATTGTGCATTATTGACTTGACATATCTCTTAAGAAACAATAATAGGGGTAATATTACTATATTATTATTTGACCTTATTAAATATAATGCTTTGAAAAATGTGTTAGATGATAAATAATACTTAATAGCAAGGGCAAAATAGATAAAAAGTAAATTATCTCTTGATTTTCTAAATTGAACAAATATTGTTGGACAATTAATTTTAGTATGTGAACAACTATTGTTGAAGAGAGGGAGTATGATTCACTTGTCATTTTGGTCCTCTTAAAAAAGAATGACATTTTTATATTCAGTAATAATTTAATTTAAAAATACTTATTTTATCTTTAGTAAATGATTCATAGTAACACAAATTTATGACTTAATTTAAATTACAAGTTTCGAAAGTGTTTCTTTCCTTTTTATACTTCGTGTAAAGTCAAAGTCACCACATACTCCCTTAGTTCCATTTTGAGAGTCAAATTGACTAATTTTCATAGATAAATCAGATAACATTAATTCTATATTTTAACATAAAAATTTGAATATTCAAAAACTAATTAAAAGTACTATAAGAGTTGTAATATTTCCATATTAATATGAATAACAATATATTTTAAAATATCGATCAACATTCATATATTGGACTAAAAATAAAAAGTGTGATAACTAAAAAGAAAATTTATAAAATGTCATAATTGAAATGAAAAAGAATTTTAATTGATTAACATAGAAAGTGAAACCAGTGGCCCATTCCTCCATAACCGCACCACAAATGGGTGACGTTCCATCCATTAAGGCGTTGAATATTCACAAAAATAAAATTTCAATATAATTAAATATATAATTTTCCAATTTCAATTTAGGTAAATAAAATATTTATCGAAATCCCAATCCAATTAACCATACCCAAATCTCTTTCTATAAATACTCTTTGTAATAGTCCTTTACAACACAAAGAACGTGAGTTTGTTTACTCTTTTGAGCCTTTTATTCATCCTCTTTCTACCTTAGTTTCTTCATCATCAACGAAAATGACTTTATTTTCTACAAGTCGAGAGGTATATTCAAATCTGACAAATCTTCAGAGTACTTCGTAATTTGCATATTGAATTTTGCTCGATATTCGCATATATAAAATCAAATACGATCGAATCCTTTTTCTCGTAGAATTATCAAAACAAATTAAGATCAACTAATCAACATGTAATTACGATTGTTTTAATTTTTTTTTCTGACTTGCAGGTTACGAAAATGGCAGAAGATTCATACGAAGACGCCATTGCAGGACTGAAAAAGCTTCTCAGGTATAGAAAGAGATTTTCCATTTTTTGTCCTTTTCCATCAGGACTTTCTGTAGCTTCCATAACGTAATTACTGTAATAAATTCTGTCCTGATCCGTAATTTCACAGTTTCCGATAAAATTGGAAAACAGACTCTGATTTCATCCTCCAATCCTCTAACTGTTTGTCTGTTTACATTAACGCTGGGTCCCACACGGAGTGAGTAATTTAATTATTTATTTTTTTAATTATTATTTTTTGTGGTTGGTAGTGAAAAGAATGAGCTGGAAGACACAGCTGCGGCGAAGATAAGGCAGTTGACGGCGGAGCTGGAAGGCGCCAACGGGAAAAAGTCCGACCCGGATGAGAAGATCCGATCCGGATTCGCGCATTTCAAGGCGGAGAAATATGAGTAAGTTAAAATTAGGAAATTGTACTTTACCGTAAATAAATTCTGTCCTTTGCCATTAAAAAGTTGTGTCCGAACCTTTGTGGCATCAAATATTGCATCATTCTCGGATATGCTGCCAGTTTCTTTTTAACAAAATAAATACATAAATAAAAATCATAATAAAATTAAAATTGACAATTATTTTCAGTTATGTTCTTAAGAAAATCATTTTAATATCATTTTCATCCTCGAAAAGTATTTAATAAATTATATATTATGGTTATTATTATTTTTTAAATAGATGTGAAAAGAAAAAGTTAAAACGATAATTAAAATGAAATCGATAGAGTATTGAGCTGACTTGAGTCAGAATTGATTATTTATTTTCCACAATTGAAGGTTGAAAGTTTGACCGACCGTGTGAAAGTGTTACTCAATTGAATTATTAGTGGTTGGATATTAGTGTTTTCCTTTAATTTTTATTTGTTACTTTAATCTAAAAAAAAACATAAAAAATCAAATTGTGGGTCACTTAATTATCCTGTGGACATGTCTGTCTTTCAGAGCTTTCATTGATGTTGATAGAATTTATGTCATTTTTATAATAGTAGTACAAAGAAGGTATTAATGGTTTTATTCTAATTTCACTATTAGGTTTAAACTATTCTAACAAGGTCAAATTGTACTTTAGTAAAGAAAAATAGAAGTAACTTATTATTTATCCAACCCTATTAATAACTGATGTTATTAAACACATTTCTTAGTAGGCATAGGTGTGCCCAAAAAAATTGTCATGGAAAGTAATTTATCATCGTTTGCCAATTAGTATTACTCTTTTACCTTTATTCATATGAAAATATATTTGACTGGCTATGAAATTTAATTATTTTTTTGGCACATATCAAAAGTATTTATTTTTAATTTATGAACAAGTAAAAATGAACGATACCAGCTAATATCTTGTCGGTTCTAAAAATGAAAGCTATGGAAAACAACTCTTTGATATGAGTGGATAAGTGGATTGCCAAGTGTTCAACTTGTGTATGGAAAATAGTGGAATCTTGATCATTGAAGGTCTACCCTTATATTATATGCCCACTATATTTCTTCTTGTATAAAATTATGGTCCTACATTGAGAAAAAGACTTTCAAATTAATGGAGTATAATATGGCACGACTACATAAAAGTTTAGCTAAAAAGATAAGAAAAAAAGTTGTTTTGATAGAGAATTTTAAGTTATTTCCAACTAATTCTTGAAAGTAAAGCATATATATTTAAAAATTCACTAAAAAAAAATGTAAGAATCCTACTCTTAAATGATTAGAAGGGAATGATATATCTCCTAATTCTCTTATTTGTGGGGTTAATTATTTATGTAGTCCAAAAGCTAAGAATATTTCTAATTTGAATGAAAAGCTTCTTTAGATAGTGTTAGTAAATATTTATGCCAATTTTAATCATGTTAAACATTTTTAAAATCTTAACCTTGGTTTTTGTACTTCATTTTATAGGAAAAACCCGGAGTTGTATGGACAACTTGCCAAAGGTCAAAGCCCTAAGGTAATTCATAATACTCGTTCACTTTTATGTGTTCATTTTAAATTTTACATATTTCTTAAGAAATAGTAATGATTAATATAAATATTTTATCATAACACTTATATTAATTGATATATAGCCTTATATTTGAAATATTGTACAACAATATAAGTAAAAGTGAACATAGTTAATCATGGCCTTGATTAGTTAATCTAGTTAATTCCTATGATCAAAAGCTTTTGGAAATTTATCCTTAACTCGTATTTCTCACCTTATATTGAATTATATATTATATTATTTTCTCAAGTCTTTTTCCTCCAATCAAAGCTCTCAAGAATAATTATTCTCTCTTGCATATATACTCCTAGACGTTATTCCCCATTATATCCCCAAACTATTTTAATGTAAATCAGCATCAATACTTGCCGTCCAAAATGTGAATTTTGTTCCTAAATATTGAACTTAGTTTTATTTTTTGGAATGCACAACAATGGTAATGACGTTTAAGGCACGTTAATGAGTACTTATGTATAATTTGTGATTAAATTACGTGCAGTTCTTGGTTTTTGCTTGTTCCGATTCTCGAGTTTGCCCATCACACATCCTCAATTTCCAACCAGGAGAAGCTTTTGTTGTCCGTAACATTGCCAACATGGTCCCTCCTTACGACCAGGTAAATTGTGTTTTCAAAATAAACTGATGATCCGTTTATATAATGTTTACCGAGTTAAAGCCCTAAGATACAATCGTGAGGACCTAAAGTTGAGTCAGAGCAGATGAATACTCCATCCATCTCATATTAGATATGCATTTTACTAAAAACAGTTGTCTCATATTACTTGATCACTTACTGAATCAGGATAAATAACTTAATTTTTTCCAATTTTACCCCTATAACTAATATGACCTTTTTGAAGTTTGAACAATTCCCCAATACTAGCTATTCCTATACTTTATATATATATTAATTCTTTTAATATAAACAAAAGGCAAAATAGTAAATTTAATCAATATGTTAATGATTTTTTTAATTACCATGTAAAACAGAAAAAGACACAGGGAATACCTTAATAATTGAGCCTAGACTATGCCACCCAATTTACTGTTTTTAATTTGAACTATGTAGTATGGAGTTTAAAATTTTAGACATATAAATTTATGCTAAGTTTGTAATTTGCCATATTAGGAATTAAGTTGATCTATTATGACCAGCACAATTATTCCTATTTCATTTAATTATGGTCGTGTGAATTGGCGCTCTGAAAAAAGACAACAGAAAAGAAATCCGTCATATTGCGTACCATGCTGGAGACTTAACCAACAAGAATTTTTTTTAAAAAAAACTGAAAAGAAAAGAAAGTAAACAAAAGTAAAAGATCAAAATAATTATGTGGATATATATGGCATAAAGTTTATATTAATATTCTTAGTTGAATTGCAGATTCTTTAACCCATATCTATTATTTATCCTCTACTTTTTGCACGTTATTCTTAATTTAAACTTTAATTTTGTTGTTAATTATACATTACAGACAAAATATTCTGGAGTGGGAGCAGCAGTCGAATATGCAGTTGTCCACTTGAAGGTCAGTCATTTTTATGACAATTGAAATTTGTTTTTGCACCTCTGCTTAATTAATTAATAATTAATAAATAATAAAGGTGTAGCTCATTTTATCCTAATTAATTAATGAGGTCAAGAACAAAGTACATGTCTTTTAGCATGTTATTTCATGGTCCAATATTGGTCCAAAGATACCTAATTCAATTAAAGAGATTCCTTTCTTACCTAACTTCTCCTCATATTTATATAAATTGAAAATGTCAACTTGTGTGACATTGACCTTTTATAATTATCCAAAATTAAGAAAGAAAATTTGTCATTTTTTAAATTGTCGAGCCTAATTCACCATCTCGTCAATAATATTTATATTAATCATTATTTCGAACATGAGTCATTCTATCTTTTGATTTAGCAGAACGAGGATCACATTTAATCGAGGACATTCTTTGTAATACCCTAAATTCTCCTAATTTAGAAACATTTTCAACTCTCTAAACATTATTTTGTGTAACTTTTCAGAGACAATATTTCTATTAAATTCAGTCCAATAGGATCTACTTGTCTGATTTGGTCTGTAAACTGCCTCAAATTGCACCCCATGTGCATGGTAGAAACCAAATACATGTAATTAAATTAGATCAGCACAAAACTTCAGCCTTAAGTATAGGGGTTAGTACAAATCATTTAAAATTTTGATAATCTTTAATTTAATTGCCCATACTTGTCCTTTTTCCTATATATTTGGAGTTGTAAATTAAACAAATGCAACAAGTGGAAATCAAAATATACATGTTAATTACTTCATCAGTTCTTAACTTAACTTAAGCCTTAAGAAAGTAGGGATTAGTAAAATCATTTTTTTTTAAAAATAATTGCCTGTATTTTCCTTTTTCCTCCTATTTATTTGGAGTTGTGAATTTAAAAATGAATAAAATTTGTACAATTATATAGGTGGAGAATATTTTGGTGATTGGGCACAGCTGTTGTGGAGGTATTAAAGGACTTATGTCTATTCCTGATGATGGGTCCACTAACAGGTTGGTTTTTTAATATTTTTAATTTTCAATTTATTTTTTTTAACTAATTGAATAACTATATGATGATGATTGATAATGAAAGTGGACTTATCAATAAGTGAATAGTCATCCTTATAAAGCTGGTGATAAATAAAAGATGATCAGTACACTTGACTTTTTAAAAAAGCAAGTCTACTCATCAATTTTATTTTTTTTAATTTCTTTGTTTATGAATTGTACTCTCTTTTGTCCCTTTTATCTGTCATTTAGTTCTTATATTTGTTACTTATACTTTTAAAAAGATTAAGCAAAAAAATATTTTTCTCTTTAATTTATGTGACATTTTTTTTTCAAATGTTAATTTGACTAATTTTAGAAATTAAGTTGAACTTGATTAATTTAAATTGTTTCTAGTTAAAATTTATATATATTCAAAAACTATATGAAGGTATTATGATTGATTAAGGTTTATTTAGTTTGAATCTCGAAAAATAAAATTATATTTAAAGGTCTTCTTATACTTTGAGTACATTAAAAATGCAGTGATTTCATTGAAGAATGGGTGAAGATCTGCTCAACTGCCAAGGCAAAGGTAAAGGCAGAATTCTGCGATTTGGATCACAATGAACAATGCACAAAATTGGAGAAGGTATATCTCAATTCATGTGATGCACTTTTTTTCTAAAGATATTTATTGCAAAAATAATAATAAATATTTTTCTATAATATTTGAAAGTAATTTAACTTAAATTTCTCATTTTACTCTCTTAATGAGCTTCATTGGTATTACATCTATGACTTGATTGACTCCTGTCTGACCATAGATTTTGAAAGTATATTTTTAAAATTTTTTTTTATTGAAGTTCATGAAATTTGGAAGTCCCCAAAAACTGGTCCAAACCAGTTCTTGGGTGACACTTCACTTTTGTTCACAGAACTTCAACTTTTTTCTAAATAAAATAACGTTTGAACACAACTTCAAAAAATTCTCATTTTAGATTGTAAGTTTCAAAAATATCTCTTAAACTTTGTATTTAGTCAAAATGCGCGGAAAGCATAAATGTAATGTTAATTTTTTTGTATGATGTTGAGCAGGAAGCTGTGAATGTATCACTAGGCAATTTATTGACATATCCATTTGTGAGAGAAGCTGTGGTGAAGAAAAGCATTGCATTAAAAGGTGGACACTATGATTTTGAGAATGGATCCTTTGAGCTTTGGAATATTGACTTCAAACTTACTCCTTCTGTTTCACTCTAAACCATGCATGTTGAAAAATTTACAAATTTTCATGTAATCAATTGTAATTGTGTTTCAAGTTTTTTTTCTTTACTTGATTTGCATTTTGATGTAAATGTATTACTGAACAACAATGTGGTGTGTCATCACATAAATAATGTTAAAATGGCTGTTTTCAGCTTTGAGCTTAAATCATATATATTGTCATTATCAATTACTTTTACTTGTTATAACAGGTAATCGATTATTATTTTTTGGCAAATAAAGATCCTTATTATCAAACGAGAATATGTACATCTCAATGTTTTACACCCAAAACTTACATCGATCTACGCCTTCAATTTGCGCTCCAAAGCGTAGCAACATGGACTAAGCCCTGTCCAAACCAAGGAACTTACGCCAAAGAATCCTGACAAATGGTGATTCAGACGAGATTCAGCATTTTTGAACCAGGAAACGCTCGGACTCACCCCAAAAAAGCCTTTGAAGTCACTGATAGTTCATTGACTGTTTTATTTTAATTAATTCCTAGGTCAGAATCTTGGTTAACCATTGTGACCCAATTAGGTTCTGTAGTATTATTTGAAAGATTTTACACTTGTCACCTTTCAAATGATCCACTTGTCTTATGCTTATCAACTATTTTATTGTTGTTGTTGAAAGACAAGTGTTAAGACACTTGTCAAGTGCATGTGAGTATTTTTCCACTATAAATAGTTCCTCAATTCTCTGCAATAGAAAACAAAACAAAATAAAATTTATTTATACTCTTTCTTTGGTTTCAATCACTGTTTCCACTCTCCCTTTTTAGTTTTACTTATTTTAATTAATAGTTATTTTACATTCCCTAATAACTTGCTGATGTTAATTAATTTGTTGATTCATGTATTATCTATTTAAGATAGGGAAGTGCTTGTTTAATCCTGGGAAAACATTTCACACCGTTGAAATAGTTTTTTAGGACAGTTCCCAGCACGGCTCAAGTATTTATCAATTTTATGCACTATTATTATATATCATCAAAGTAATTATTTTCATCTTATTTTCAGGACTACTATTTTGCTAAATAATATTATATATTATTATTGTGAAATTTCAATTATTTCCCCAACAATCTAAGAAACTATGGCAGATAATACTACTCTTGAAATTATTTCTGATACCACAAATGTTGGTACTAATCCCGCTACCCCAGCTTCAGCTGTATTATCTTATGCCAAACCATTTTCGAATGTGTCAAATATTGAAATCTTTGCTAATGAAAATTTTAAGATGGAAAGAGTCATTTAAGGCTAAACAACTAGCTCTCAAGGCAAATTTAGTGCAAGGACAAAGCAACAAAAATAACAGGTATGTTAATAAGTCTCAAGGTTATAGGCCTAATAATCCCAACTTTAAGAAAAAGAAAAGTTATTGTTTTACTTGTGGAAAACCAGGTCATCATGTAGCTCAGTGTAGAAGAAAAGTTAGAAACGACAATGAAAAAGGTTAACCTCCCAAAGCTAATTTAGCTAAAGGAGATGAAATTATTGCAGTTGTCATTTCTCATGTGAATCTTGTGGCACATGTAAAAGAATGGGCAGTAGACTCTGGGGCTACTCGGCACATCTGTGCAAATCGAGAAGCATATGCCTCCTATATACCAATAAGAGATGATAGTGAAGTAGTCTACCTTGGAGACTCAAGAACTGCTAAAGTCTTGGGTAAGGGTAAAGTGCTTCTGAAGCTCACTTCGGGAAAAACTTTAGCCCTTATGGATGTGCTACATGTTCCTACAATACGAGCAAATCTGATTTCTGTAGCTTTTCTAAATAAAGCTGGAATCAAAGTGATATTTGAATCTGATAAGATTATATTAACAAAAAATAATGTGTTTGTGGGAAAATGCTATTGTAATCAGGGAATCTTTGTACTTAATGTTTTTAATAACAATGCATCTACTTCTACTTACATGGTTGAGTCTATTTCCTTGTGGCATGCTAGATTATGACATGTTAATTTCTCATATATTAAGAACATGCAGTCTCTTGGTTTAATATCTGATTTAGACTCGAACAATTTTGATAGATGTGAAATATGTGTTGAAGTTAAAATTACTAAAAGATCATGTTTTTCAGTAAATAGAGAAACTGAATTATTATCTTTGATCCACACTAATTTGAGTGATTTAAAACAGACTATGACTAGAGATGGTAAAAGATATTATGTGACTTTTATTGATGTCTTTTTCAGATTTACTAAGTTGTATTTGCTTAGAAATAAAGATGATGCATTTGATGCTTTTATTGCTTATAAGTCTGAGGTTGAAGATCAACTTAGCAGGAAAATCAAGAGAATAAGATCTGATAGAGGTGGAGAATATGTATCTTTAAATGCTTTATGTGAAAAGGAAGGAATTATTCATGAAGTAACCCCGCCATATTCATCTGAGTCTAATGGAGTAGCTGAAAGGAAAAATAGAACTTTGAAAGAAATGATGAATTTCATGTTAATTAGTTCTAATGCTCCTGATAATTTATGGGGTGAAACAATATTATTTGCATGTCACTTACAAAATAACATTCCTCATAAAAGAACTGGTAGAACTCCTTATGAATTGCGGAAAGGTTATATACCTAACTTGAAATATTTAAAAGTGTGGAGGTGCCTTGCTAAAGTTCTTTTGCCTGAACCTAAAAAGAGAAAAATTGGTTCTAAAACTGTTGATTGCATGCTTATTGGATATACTGAACATAGTGCTGCATATAGATTTCTTGTTTTAAAAAGTGATGTACTTGATTGCAATACTATTATTGAGACAAAGAATGCTGAATTTTTTGAACATAAATTTCACTGTGTGACAAAACTTCTCATGCACTTGTTGAAAGAAATAATGAGAATTCCTCTGATATTGAGTTCTGCGAAGGAGCAAAAGGCCTAGAAAAGAATATTTTTCTTATGAAAATGATTTTCAAACTTTTCTTGTTGACAATGAACCATTAAATTATTTTGAAGCTATATATTCTTCTGATGCTAAATTTTGGAAAGAGGCAATAAAAATTGAAATTGATTCAATTATGAAAAATAAAACATGGATTTAACTGACTTACCTCCTGGTGCAAAACCTATTAGCTGTAAATGGATTTTCAAAAAGAAACTGAATCTTGATGGATCTATAGATAAATATAAAGCTTGGTTAGTAGCAAAAGGATTTTCTCAAAAATAAAATATTGATTATTTTGATACATTTACACCAGTGACTAGAATTTCTTCTATTCGAATGTTAATTGCCTTAGCATCAATTCACAAGTTTTTTATTCACCAAACGGATGTAAAAACAGCTTTCTTAAATGGTGATTTAGAAGAAGAGATTTATATGGTTCAACCTGAGGGATGTATTATTCCTGGACAAAAAAATAAAGTTTGTAAATTAATTAAATCTTTTTATGGCCTAAAACAAGCTCCTAAACAGTGGCATGAAAACTAGATCAAGTCTTATTGAAAGACAATTTTACCTCTGTTGAAGTGGATAAATGTGTTTATATCAAAACTAGGGAACGTAGCCGCGCTTCGCGCGTGCGTTAAGATATATGTGTTAGAATCAATTTTCTTTCCGATTAATTATATATTCCACTATATTATATTGTCCAATCTTTGTCATTATCTTTTGGTTTAATTGTAGGGAGAAGGGTAAAAAATACTCATCAACTTTTGTTTAATAGCTAACTTTACCCTATGTTACACTATGCAACCATCCATAACTCCGCCATCTACAAATTTATTATTTGTATCCTTCAATTGGATGAAAACCTCCAAATCAAGTAAAATTACCCGTTTTTCTTTAAAAATAACATATCATCCAATTTTAACCCATGTTTGATCTTCTAACTATCTTAACCCATGTCCGACCCTCTTACTATATTAACCCAAACAAATTAAGCCCATGTCCGACCCATCTAAGTTTGCCTTGCTATTAGTAGTAATAATAGCCATGATTGCACTTGAACATAATGCAAGTTCATTCTATTTTAGTATTTGAATAAAAAAATATGGTGAATGATGGAGTATGTAGAAATTCGTTTATCCTTCATCAAAACACAATATGAAAGGGTGTGTCATTTCATTAATGTAATATGAAAAGGTTAGCCAAAAAATTGATAAACTCATAACAACATAGTAGGCTAATTTATTAGATTAGAAGTAATATCAAACTAATTTAAGTTCTTATAATTGAAAGATAAAATGAAGTCTTTAATATTGTGAATTGTGACTATTGACTAACAAATTGAACAAATGTGAATGTTTATTTTCCTTATCCTCTTTTCCTTTACACCTCTTCATTGCCTTCATACTTTTACATTGTCTTTTTTTTAAATTGCAACAATAAATTAAACTATGAAAAGAAAAAATTCAATATAAAGAAGAAAAAAGATAAATAGATTTATTGGCCATAGAAAAGTGCACATCTTATTGTCTATGCCTAACTTTAATTATTATATATAGCTTTATAGAGATAGAAACTAAAACTTATTCATCTAATTAAATTAGGGAACAACTCCAAAAGAATAAGATCTAAAATTTCAAAAATTAAAATAAAATCTTACAAAGACTTAAATAATAATATAATTTAGTGTTGGACTTTGCTCAAAGATCCCTTTTCTCCAACAAGATAGCAAGAAATTAAGAACATGACCTAGCGAATTAATTGGCACACTCTTTCGGAAGAGGTTGTATATGCTCCGTCTTTATGCTTGAAACAAAATTTCTTACGCAGATACATCTCCACAATAACGGCAGCCATGATCACCTGTACAAAAAGAAAAACATGAACCTTGTGGTTTTCATTATGGAAACATAAAAAAATATTGCACATATTGAATCATACTCACATATATGACAACGGTGTGCTATATCATTAGTCCTCTACAAACAACACACTTCTCTTTCCATTGTGAGAGACAGTATCCTCCAAGAAGATCACCTAGGCCCTAGACTAATTGCACATGACATTACAAAACTTACATTATGTCATTAGAAAGAATAGCAATTATAGGAATCTAAATTAGAACTACATCATGCTATTCTTATTTTTCGAATCGTGAAGGTCCATCACCATATACACTTCATTTTGAAAAATGAAATTGAATATCTCATGATTTTTTTCAAGTATTCTAAATTCTTGATTCTTGATTCATATTGAAATATTCTAATAGAATACATGAAGTCTTTAAAAGGTTAAAATCACAATAAATCAAGAAAAAAGAAAAAATAAGAGAGCATAAACAATATGATAACAAAAGAAAAAGAAGTTACAAATACACCTTTAAATCATGGCTTCCTCGAAAAATTACCACATCATTTTCCTCCATTCTTGTCACAAGAAAATCCAAGCTTCTGCAACTCAAAAGAAAAAGTGTAAAATTAAAAAGAATAAACTTGTAAATGAGTTTCTGGTAAAAATGAGAAGCTACAAAATTATGAGAATTTTATGAAAATATAAAGAAGAATGGAAGGTAAAAAGGTTTGTAACCGATTTGAAATTATAATTATTAATTAGTAAAACTCAATTAATAGAAAATAAATGTGATTGAAGTTATTTTAAAAAGTTTTTTTTTAAAATAAAATGGAAGAGATATGAGAGAAGGAAGAGGAAGGGTCTTACGTAAATCAATTAATTAATAGTATTAGGGATGAAATAAAAAAATATTTTTAATTTTCTGCTAATTTGTATGGCAACAAATTAAATGAAATTGATTGAGTCAAATTTAATGGGGAAAAAACGTTTATGGTAATAAGTAAAAGAGAGATAAATAAGATATTTTATTTTTAGAAAGTTGTAGATATAAAAAGTATAATATTAAATTATGATAATAAAAGGATAAATAAATTAGATTTTTTAGAAAATTATATTTAAAAAAAATGTTAAAAAAGGAATTTAAGGAAAAATCATTAATTATAGTAAATAAAACGTTTATGGTAATAAGTAAAAGAAAGATAAATAAGATATTTTATTTTTAGAAAATTGTAGAAATAAAAAGTATAATATTAAATTATAATAATAAAAAGGATAAATAAATCGGGATTTGTAGAAAATTATAAAAATGGAAGGTAAAAAGAGGAATTTAAGGATAAATAATTAATTATAGTAATGGTGAAGAGAGATAAAAATAATAAATTGTAGTAATAATGAGGAGAGATAGAGAAAATATTTTAAATATTTTTTTTCTTCTTTTGGCAGATATTAGAGATCAAAAGAATTTTTAAAAAATTCAAAAAATTGACAAAAAAAAAAAATGGTAATCCTGGCCAAAGAGAGGTGCCACATCAGACTTTTGTTATCCAGCTTTATATATATATATATAGATTGTAGACAATGATTATGTGATAATATGTTTATATGTTGATGACATGCTTATATTTGGTACAAGTTTAAATATTGTGAATAGTACCAAATTATTTTTGTCTACTAATTTTGATATGAAAGATTTGGGAGTTAAGGTAATAAGGAGTGAAGATGATATAATGTCGTCACAAGAACATTATGTGGAAAGAAGTTTGAATGTTTTGAGGTGACACCTGTAGCCACTCCTTATGATGTTAACTCTAAATTGAAAAAGAATTTTGATGACCCAGTTGCTTAGTCTAAATATGCTCAAATTATTGGAAGTCTATTGCATTTGATGAATTTTCCTAGGCTTGATATTGCCTATGCTGTGTGTAGATTGAGTAGATATACTCATAATCTCAATAATGAGCATTGGTGTGCATTGAATAGACTGATGAAATATTTGAGAGGAACCATGAATTATGGTATCATGTATAGTGAATTTCCTTCTACTTTAGAAGGGTATTGTGATGCAGCCTGGATCTCTGATTTAGATGAGACAAAATCCACTAGTGGATATGTGTACACCTTAGGTGGTGGTGCAATATCCTGCAAATTAAACAGACGATCATTGCTAGATCGACTATGGAGTCAGAGTTTGTAGCTCTGGAGCTGGCTGATTCTGAGGCAGAGTGGGTAAGAAATTTCTTAGCAAATATCCCTTTAATAAAGGATGAATTGCCTCCAGTGTTTATACACTGTGATTGTCAAGCTGCAATTGCTATTGTGAAGAATAAATCTTATAGTTGTAAGAGCAGACACATGAAATTGAGGC
This sequence comes from Solanum acaule, assembly GCA_036250505.1. Lineage (NCBI taxonomy): Eukaryota > Viridiplantae > Streptophyta > Magnoliopsida > Solanales > Solanaceae > Solanum > Solanum acaule. The sequence continues at coordinate 21,126 of JAJOOR010017535.1, forward strand.
ATGATGTCATTAAACAGCTGCTGAAAGATGGAATAATTGCAATTGATTATATGAAGTCATAATTGAATTCGACCGATTTACTGACTAAACCCGTGGGAAGAAAATTAATTCTTCAGACCTCAATAGAAATGGGTTTAAGGCCAATTGATAGTCAATAGAGATGGTAACCCAACCTATGTGATTGGAGATCCCATGAAGTAGGTTCATATAGGTAATAACAAGTCGATATTGGCTCTGCGCACTAACTGAGAGTGTTTGAACTAGTACTAAAAATGAGGGATGAGTTATTAACTCTTAATGAATTCATAGTCCTTAATTAAGGATGGTATATTTAAAGCAGTATGCACTTGATGAATTCACCTATATGAGAAGTGGAGTGTGGCCTTGAAACGACCCCAAAAATGCTCGAAAATGTGCTTCGGAAACACCTATAATTGTAATTTCCATATATCTCGAAATCCGTGCATGATTTTGGAAATTCGACTTCATATTCTTGGGGTCAAATTGAGTGGGAAATGGGTCTAACCCGAATTTTAGAGCAATCGTATCAAAATTCGAAAATCGCAAAAAATGCGATTTGGAGGGTCAACTTT
>JAJOOR010017536.1:0-22038 GCA_036250505.1 Solanum acaule
CCCCCCCCCCCCCCCCCCCCCCTAAATTCAATAAGAGTGCTAACTGCTAACTACCATTTCTAAAAACTTAAGGGTGAAGTAAATTCAAAACATAAAATTAATGGGATGAAACCAAAAATGTGTTGTATGATTTTTGACAGAGATTGTTTGTGCATTTCTGAAAAGAGATTTGTTTTTTATTCTGCTTTCTGAACTCATGAGAACCTTAAATTTGTACCTACTTATAGGATTTGAGACCGCATTAGGACTGGCCTGTTGTGGGATCTATTAAAAAAGAACCCTTCAACGCCACAATTTATCTCAAGCCACGAGTAATTATTGGGTTTTAAAAGATGTGAATGAAATTGAAGATTTGTGACTTTTATAAAGAGTTTTGACTTTTCTGTAGAGTAGGTACTTTTCTGAAGAATTGTGACTTTTCTTAAGAGTTGTGGCTTTTATGAAAAGTTACGATTTTTCCGTAAGGTTGTGACTTTTCTGAAGGGTTGTGACCTTTTTGATAAGGCACAATAAGCACCCATTCACACTACCATATGTTGTCTATAAATAGAGGGTTCCTCTTATTTTCCAATAACGAATTTTTGAATTTCTTCCTTTTCTACTAAATCCAGTATTCTAAGTGTACTTTATGTTGTTAAGTGGTTTGCTAACACCGTGGTTTTAAGTATCGATACACCGGTGAGTAAGATCATTCTATTATGAGAGGATATATTCCATTAACCTCGGGTACTTGAGGGGACTAATTTTCTTAAGCAAACACTGTGCATTCTATGGGCTCAATTTTCTTTTTGAAAAAATATTTTGTTTATCATTTTTAATCTATTTCAGATTCTATTTTCTTTACTGATTTTAAGTTTCTAGTTTTGAAAATATTCTTTAAATTTATTGCTTTTTACCAATTTCTTCAAAATTATTGTTCTAAGTATCTCAATAATAACTTCATAGCAAAGGTAGCTTTGAACATTAGGTGTTTATGTAAAGCATGCTGCATTATACACAAACATTTTGCTGATTAACTTTGATGTTTCTTTTTTGTGTTTCTTTTTTCCTTGGGAGGAGAGCGTTTTTGTAGCTCATGTTGAAAGGTGTTACATTTATCTACTTATGAAGCATAACTGCTTCAGGTCAAAGTTGGGCATATTCTCCCGGAAAACAAGATAGCTAATTTACGACCTGAAGAAGTTATGCTTCATATGAAGATAAATGTAACGTCTTTCAGCATGAGCTACAAAAACGCTCTCCTCCCAAAGAAAAAAGAAGCATCAAAGTTGATCAGCAAAATGTTTGTGTATAATGCAGCATGCTTTACATAAACACATAAAGTTCAAAGCCACCTTCGCTATGAAATTATTACTAAGATACTTAGAACAATAATTTTGAAGAACTTGGTAAGAAGCAACAAAATTTAAAGAATCTTTTCAAAACTAGAAACTTAAAACAAGTAAAGAAAATAGAATCTGAAACAGATTAAAAATGATAAACAAAATATTTAAAAAAAATAAAAAATTGAGCCCATTGAATGCACAGTGTTTGCTTAAGGAAATTAGTCCCCTCAAGTACCCAAGATTAATGGAATATATCCTCTCATAATAGAATGATCTTACTCACCTGTGTATCAATGCTTAAAACCACGGTGTTAGCAAACAACTCAACAACAATAAAATACACTTAGAATACTAGACTTAATATAAAAGAAAGAAGTTCAGAAATTCGTTATTGAAAAATAAGAGGAACCCTCTATCTATAGACAATATATGGTAGTATGAATTGGTGCTTATTTTGCCTTATCAAAAAGGTCACAATCCTTCAGAAAAGTCACAGCCTTACGAAAAATCGTAACTTTCCATAAAAGCCACAACTCTTCAGAAAAGTCACAATTCTTCAGAAAAGTACCATCCCTTCAGAAAAGTCAAAACTCTTTATAAAAGTCACAACTCTTCAATTTCATTCACATCTTTTAAAACCCAACAATTACTCGTGGCATCAAATAAATTGTGGCGTTGAGGGGTTCTTTTTTAATAGATCCCACAACAGGCTCATCCTAATGTGGTCTCAAATCCGTTCAGTAGGTACAAATTTAAGGTTCTCATGAGTTCAGAAAGCAGAATAAAAAACAAATCTCTTTTCAGAAATGCACAAACAATCTCTGTCAAAAATCGTACAACACAATTTTGTTTTCATCCCATTAATTTTATGTTTTGAATTTACTTCATCCCTAATTTTTTAGAAATGGTATTTAGCAGTTAGCACTATTATTGAATTTACTCCCCCCCACCAATTTTAGAAGAAATCAATCAACTTAGCCTATATATTTTTAAAAATTTATGAAGTACTATTTATAGAAAACAGTTCCATTTAGAAAGATAGTTAGCAGTTAGCACTATTATTAAGTAGTTGAACTAGGTATTGGCAATGTTGTTAATTGGATCCCCTTCGTTAAAAAATTATATTGTGTAATTAAGGCAAACATAATCTTCCTACTTATATGTAAATTGTTAAATCTCCTTTGACAAAAGGGAAGATACTACTGTAGTGGCAAATGGGGTTCAAACTGTGTTTTAGATCATATATTTAAATCTTAGGTATACATTCTAGTATTTATCTCAAAAAAATATTTTTTGAATCTCCTTCGGCCACTACTATAATTGTACCAAGAGTCATGTTTAAACCATCTCCCAACTCTAGATTAACTATTTATAAATAGCAACCGATACATTTTGCTTCCATGTTACATTTTATCATATGAAGAAATTAATGAACATTTGTGCCTAACTCGACTCAAAAGTTATCCATTACCCAAGACTATATATATCGATAATAAATTTCTTATACAAATTTTGGGGACCCTAAGTATCGACTCTTCCACACCGCAAAAGCTATTTATTAATGTGGGAGAGTCTCTACGGCTCCACACTAGGTATCTTTCACTCTACCACAAGTAGGTAGCTTTTTCTGAGGTAGCCCTTTTTAAGTTGGGTCGTCAGCGCCTTCGTGGCACGATGGACACGAAGGTTGATGGATATGACTCTCATATCATCGATACAATCAAGGAGAACATGAAATTAACATAGAGTAAAAAAAAACACAATAAAAATACTTTTGACATAAATGAATATATCTACCTACTTTAAGAAAAAAATATAGTATAAATCATTATCATATATCGTGAGGACATGTATATCAATTAACATGGGAAGCTCTTATTGAATTTGGGTATATACCTGAGGAGATTAAGGACTTAATAAACTCGGTCTCTTGTTAATCTTAGACGAAGACGAAAAAATAAAAATTCAAAAATAAAGGAAAAGGAGAAATCAAAACCCTAAAAGCTTATGAAATGCAAAGGCTGTTATAAGTAAAAAAAAAATTAGTATTTAAGAGCTTTAACTCATCATGTTTGAGTTGGTACACACCTGTCACATTCCTTAACGAGCAATAAATAAAAGAGTAATTTTACTATATCATTGTTTGAATGTAACTAATTCAATATTTTCACAAATATGTTGGGGAAATGAATGGTACTTCCTCTAGTCTATATTAAGTGAATTGTTGGATATAACTCTCCTCTTAAAGAAAAATATTAAAGACTAATATTAAAGGCTATTTTTAATTATTGTTATTCCTAAACTATTCTCCTAAAAATGTAAAGTAGTTAACAACATCATTAAAAGAAAGGATAAATATGATGAAAAAAAATCCAATTAAAATTATCTTGAACTTTGAAAAATTCACTTATTTTGAGGTATATAAAAAACTTCTGACAGTTCACTTAATATTGACTTGAGGGAATAAATCCTAACAGTTAAGTTGGGATGATTACATGAACTTTTGTTCATCTTGTTGGTGAAGGTCCAATTGATCAAGAACAAATTGATAAATTATTTCTTGATTTTTAAACTCGACAAGTAAAAGTGAACATTTTGAAAAATTAAAGTTAAATGGTCAAAGTCACACTTCCATTATCAGTAATTCTTTATTTTCTACCTAAACTATCACCATATATGTATTAAAACACACATTCATTTAGGGTGTGTTTGGTATGTTTTTCAATTTTCTCATGTTTGGTTGGGTTAAATGTTTTCCAAATCAACTCATTTTCCTCAAATTTAAGGAAAATAACTTCCCTTCAAAACATAAGGAAAACATTTTCCAAAACACTATTCCAACTTCAAATTACAATTATTATTTTTTGTTGAAAAATCCATTTGTTTTGTTCCTACCCTCAAACTAGCCCCCCGACCTCTCCATAAAAAAAAATAAAAATTTAAAGCTTATTTTTTTAAAATGTTTTTAACTTCAATTATTTTACCCCACCCTCACCCCTACCCCCAGGCCCCTACCACCACCCCTAAAAAAAATATTAAAAGTTGTTTTTAAAAGATATTTCTAAATTCTATTTTTTTTTTAACCCCGCCCCCCACCCCTACGAGCCCTCCCCCCCCCTCCCCCCCGCCAAACTTTTAAGTTTATTTAAAAAATATATATTTTCAACTTCAAAATTTCATTTTTTTCACCCTACCCTCAAACCCACACACACCCACCCCCCTTCTACCAGCCCCCTCACCCCGCTATTTTTTTTTTAATTTTGTTTCTAAAAAACATTTTCAACTTCAAAATTTCATTTTTTTCACTCCAACCCTCAACCCCCCCTCCCCACCCCCACCCCCAAAATAATTTAAGTTTATTTTTAAAAAATATTTTCAACTTCAAAATTTCATTTTTTCACCCCTACCATCGACCCCCCCCCCCCCACTCACCCACCCCCCAAAAAAATATTAAAGTTTTTTTTTATTTTTAAATTCAACTTCAAAATTTTATTTTTTCACCCCTACCCTCGACCCCCTACCAGCCCCCCAGCCCCCAAAAAAAATTAGGTTTATTTTTAAAAAATATTTTCAACTTCAAATCCCTACCCTCGATCCCCCCCCCCCCCGCCAGCCCCCCTACCAATTGTTTTACAAGTTTGTTAACTAGGTCCTGGTGCCCAGAAGTAAGAAGAGGAATGTGGCTTCTGCAGCTGATCTATTTCTAGTGGAGCAATTGGATGAAGTAGAAGTTGTAAGTCTTCCTAGCATTATGCTTGAACACATACATAGAGTTATGACTTGGAAAATTTCCAAACATGACATACCCTATGGGTATCTTTTGAATCATGCGTTTGAACACTTCGGAGTGCCCCTTGGCAGGGGAGTTTCTGGCATTGTGAAACAAATGTTCTCTCCGGCCACACTTTTGGAGTGCGAGTGTGCTGAGGGAAAAGTTATGGCTAAGTCCCATGTGTCTGACCTTCTTGAGCAACAGGAATCCCTCAAGCGTGAGCTAAATGACTTCACATTAACCTTGAGTGCTAAGGAGCTAGATATTGCACGACTTAAGGGACAGCTGCAGCAGACTATTTCACAGGGACCTGGTACCAGTACTGCGGATAAAAAGGAAGTAGAATAGTTAAGAGATGAGAATGCACAGTTGTTGAAGACAAATGTCTCACTCAGTGAGGAAATTCACGCTCTTAACAAGCAAATCATTCAGGCGCACGTCGATGCTAATAATCAGATGACCCTATTGTTGCAGTCCTTCCCTCCCCATCCCACTCCGTCCTAAATGAGTCTATTGTCCAAATTTCGTATGTCTTTCAGTGTCTAAGTTGTTTCCCCTGTTTTTATCTTGTGGCAAAGTGTACTGTCTTTGGCTGAACTTTATGGTCAGCATAAGTGATCTAATGCTATCATCTTTTTTCCCTACTTAGTATGTTTTTATCTTCTCTATTTTTGCGTACTTGCACATATACCGTGTTGCCCGATGGCCCTGATTTCCTAATGTTTTGCATGCAGCTCGTATATGTTTATTGTCACTCTTTTTCAATGATGTCAAAAGGGGGAGTGGATATGTATACTGTGTGTGAAATTAGAGAATAGCGACATGGGGAATATTGAAAGGGGGAACTGATACTTTGAATGAATGTTAACTCATATGAGGCTGTTTGTTTGTCATCATCAAAAAGAGGGAAAATAATAAGTCTTACTCTTTCCAGATGTTTTGATGATCCTCACAAATGTAGGGACCCGGTCCTCTACTGAGTGTTCCGTCCAGGGCAATGTGTTATACAACTTGAAAGTTGTCTTGTCAGAGGTTGGGGAGGTCGTCAGCGTACTGAACCAATAAGACTGGACTAGGTTATTTGTCCAACGATTAATAATTCTTTATGGTTGATATATTCAACATGACAAACAACATATCAACTCATTCATTCAAAGAGAGAAAATTCTAGCTTCAACAAAACAACAAGGGACCTCATAGACTGAAGATTTGCTTCTTGAGCCTGTTGTTATTTTGATTGCTTGTATTTGTGCTTAACTTGTAGGATTCATTTCACTTCTATTAGAAACGTTTCAAAACCTTTTGTGAATCATTTTAAGAACATAGTTGAGGGAAACTTTGTGTCTTATGATCTAAAGTCTATATTAATCAGTAAGGGTTAGTATAGTGGGCAATGCAGGCATTGCTTAGGCTCATTAAGTAATAGGTTGTATTACTTAGTATTGAGATTAGGAGGTTAATCTCATTGTTTGGTTGTAAACTGTTTTTCGCTTTTGCTTGAGAAGATCAGTGAAAACAGTTTGAAAATCGTGTGAGACAGGTCGTGGTTTTACTAACTTTAATTTGGCGCCTATTTCTCGAAGGAAATCTACAGTGAGAGCCTTGTCTATCCCCTTTCACAAAACCAGCAAGGATTAATCAACAATCAAGGTTGCATATGCTCAGATGAATGACAATTGTGTAACTAATGATTAATAAGTTCAATTCTTCTTCTATTAACTATAGACAAATACATTGCTTGTTTAAGGGACATGTTCTCTATTCTTTTCTTTTTTGCATATTCTATGAAGCAACTTTTAGCAAAAACATTTTTAAGGAAATGTGTCATACCTCTAGTGTGAGGGACATGAAAATCATGCCAGGTGAACACACCAATATAGACTAGCCCTTGCTGGGATTATTGTTTGGCATATACTGTCTTCATTGTTGGAATAATAAAATAAGAGTCATTGTATCTAACTATAGTGGTTTTCCTTATTGCTAATTGTTTGGTATTTTTCTCATCACTATCTTTTCACTATTTTAGTTATTTAGCCTGTCAAATGCTAAAAGTTCTTTCAGTTTGGCAGTAACATTGACTTCTATGAAACTGGTTGAAGGAAAAAGCAAATAAGAACATATTTAGATGCTATGAAATACGATCATGTGACCAGAGTGTGCTAAACAGGGGATTCTTGGAGAAATAGCTTTGGTATGACACTTTGTTAATAAGATCCTCTCTACTGTAGAGTATATGAAAGTGAATTTTTTTTCATCTGTTATTTCAAACAAAAAAGTTCCTACTAGAATTTGTTGTTATCGTGTTCCTTAATAGAGTGGAAAAATATTATCTAAGTTGAAATTCTTAAAGAATTCTATTACATTCTGGTTGATCTTAAAAATTTATGTATCACCGAGTGAGATAAAAAGCCATGTCTTATGTCGTTTCAAATGAAGCTCTATTTGACTCGAGGAGCAAGTCAATGTAGCAAGGCAAATAAGATAAATAAAAACTGCTAATCCATGCAAAAACAATGTCATCAATCTTACTCTTCATAAAAAAAAATGTCATTAGTTTGACAAATAACGTGTAGTATTTACTATTGCTTTTATTTTAGACTAGTTTATTTTTTATTGATATTTAAACAATCACAACAACACTCATAATTGAAGTATTTGTAATCTTCAAGAACAATAATTTCTCAGGGTAAATGGGAAAGATTATTAATTTTTGCCTTGAACTTCTAAAACAATTCATTTTACTTGTCATGTTTTTTCTGTGTCCCTTAAAAAAACATTAACTAAAAAGGTAACCTGACTAAAATATCCTTATTTTAATCTCATTTAATATTACTACTATTTTTCTCACCACGTTAATCTCTCTCCACAATACTTTAAGTGTGTTTACTAAAATAGTTGATGGTGAAAAATACACTTAAAATATTCCAATTTTTTTAGTTACCATATGAGTAATTAGTTCTAGTGGTAAACTATGAAAAAAATAATCGTCTTTTCTTGATAAGTTAAAAGTAACAAGCAAAACTGAAAATCTATTTTTCAAATAGTAGACAAGTAAAAGTGAAGGAAGAGAGATTTTTTTTTTTAAAATCGCGAGAAATAATTTAAGATTGAGTGAGTATTATTGGAGGAATAAATCTGAAACAATCCACAATAGATTTAGTACAATTTGGGGAAAATTCATTTAACGGGTAAAAACGTGTAGGAAACCTAAGAATCTCCCACAATTACAAAGCAAGATGATCAAACCTTCTTCTCCAAAAGATAAAAAAATTCTGCAACCAAAATGGAGTCGGAGGGAAATGGAAACACCCATCATACCCAAAACGTAGCAAACCCATTAACCACCATTATCATGTTACATGTCAAATATAGGTGAGACTTTGCTTGTTTATGGAGCACCTAGAGTGATACAGAATCAAGAGGAAACACCATCTGTTATCAAAAAGATATGCGATGATCCGATTAGAGACGCAGAGGTTACTAACTTTGGTGCCCGTTTGTCGAATGAAATCTACATTGAAAGCCTTATCTGACCACTTTCACAAAACCAACAAGAATTAAGCAACAATGAAGGATGCAGATGCTTAGATGAATTACAATTGTGTGACTAATGATTTGTAAGTTTCCACTTAATACATGTCTCACAAGTGCAGTTCAATTCTTCTTCTATTGTCAAGTTTACATTGCATGTTTAAGGCTCTTTTGGATACAACCTCTACCTTCTCAAAGGTAGGGGTAAAGTCTGCATTCATACTTCTCTCCACTTGTGAGAATACACTGTGTTTGTTGTTCCTACATTGCATTTTAAGGTACATTGTCACACAAGGTCTGCTTGAGATCTTTTCTAGTCCTTTTTCTTTTTGCATATTATATGAAACAACTTTTCTTAGAACATTTATTTGGTTGTAGAATTTGGTGTCTTCCAAAGTCAAAAAAACTAAATAAAGTTGGAAGTTGATTCTCTTTTCGAGCTGCATTTTAAGGGAATGAGACATATCTTTAGTGTGAGTGACATGAAAATCATGCCAGGTGAATGCTCCAATAAAAACACAAAGCCATTGCCGGGATTATTGTTTGATGTAGGATATTCATTACTAGTGGTCTTTAAAATACAGTTACTATGGTAAAGGAATCATGGAATAAGAGTCTTTGTCTAGTATAGTATCTAACTTCAGTGGTTTTCTTTGTTGCTAATAGCTTACTATCTTTTCTTAATTTTATTTATTTGGTCTATCAAACGCCAAGAGTTCTTTCAGTTTAGCAGTAAGTCAAATCTGCAAACTTGGTTTGAAGGAAAAAGCAATTGAGGAAATATTTGGATGCTAAGAATTATGGTCATGAGACTAGTGTGGGAGGTTACGTACCAGTATTTGAATGACAGTGATAATGTTTATCTCTATTATTTCTAACAAAAAGGTTCCTACTATAATTTGTTCTTATCTTGTTCCTTAGTAGAGTGGTAAATTGTATGTATCACCAAGTGAAATGAAAAGCCTCGTCTAATGTCGTTTCAAATGAAACTTTTATTCATTATCTGCTGCCTACTCTTAGTATTTTTACATCATATGACATGTATTCCTTCACCCTATTCCCTACAGAGTTTTCATACCATTCTATCTATGGTCCATTTGGACACAACGTAACCAGTTCATTTTTTAACAAAAAACCACTGGTCATTAATTACTCTGATGTTAAATATCTAGCATGTCCAACCTAGTTAGGACAATCTAAAATTCCCATTTGTGACACAGGAACCACCCAGGAAAGTATTTACATGGTCAATACAGATGCAAGGGTGGACAATAACATGAATTTTATAGGAACGGGAGTATTAAGGATAGGAGCGGACAATGGAATTTAGGATTTACTTCTTTGATTTCAATTACAAAAATGTTTTCTAAGCTGAATTACTCGCTCCCTTACATGGATTGACTATAAATTTTATGCATAATTTACAGCCCCTGCAAGTTAATATTAATGCCCAGGAAGTAGTTGTCACTTTATAACACTAACTTGCACAACTCTTCAATTTTGGATGATTGCAGGTGCCTCTTCCGGAGGCTGAGTATTCCAAACATGATCCATATCTACGGAGAACAGAACAAACTAGCTAGTTGATAGCTTAGCAGCAATGGCCACCACCATGTAGGAAGCTCCTTTCTAACGCCTTTTTTCTAGACACTCGTGCATCCTTGGAAGATATTTTGAGCGGGGACAGAAATGAAGTTATGTCTGTTAGGAGGGTTAATGCATTGACATTCAGCCCTACTTAATTCTATGTGTAATATTAGCAGAAATGGTGGCACGGCCACAAATGGGCAACTCAGTACCCATTTTTGGTAGTATAATATGTTGAATGTGGATTTGTACGGTTACTGCTCATAGATATTATGTTCTATATTTCGAATATTAACTGTTAAAATCTTCAGGTGCAACGGTTGTGTTTCACGGAGGGAAGATGAAACCATTGTTTAATGCATTTCAGCTGTTGATCTATTCATCATGTTATCAACTATCTATTGTTATATTATGAAAAAGTGACTCTAGCCAAGAAATGGAGACAGGAAAAGGTAGTTAATCTTGAATGACAGGTCAAGATCAGCCTCGTGAAAACCTTAACAATGTCAATAGTTTAACATAACCATTGATTGATATTAGTGGTTTTACTATTGATTTGCATATAGCTATAGCCTATATAATTGTGGAAGCAAGGGAGAGAATCCAAATGGGTGTGTGTGCTCTATGTTGCATGTCAGATCTTTGTACTCTGATACGCACCCGTGAACCCTTTTTAAGTCTGGGCAACATAGTGTTTGTGTCTGGGAAATTCTTGTGAGTTGTATCTGTTTGCGTAAGAGATACGACTCAAACATTTTGACCTGCCTAATTTCAGCTGCTATGGCTTAAATTCTTAAACATTTTCAAGGTCACTGAGTCGGACTCATTTTGACCTGCCTAATTTCTTAAGAAAAGAGGTAGAAAAATGATGCCCCATAAGATCATAAATCTGTGATTGGCCCTGGTCCCTTGGACATTGTGCACTTCGACTAAGATTAAAAGCCTAACTGTTGAGTGAGGGGCACTTTTTGTATGATAGATAGGTGATGAGTAATGGTGCACTTGAAGTTGTATGCGTTGGTTGCAAAAAGTTGCCAAGTCAATAACATGAGTTGTACGATGTATGAAAGTGGGCAAGGCCTATTTTGAGTGAAAACATGCTTCTTTAAACTGATTACAGATGCTTGAAAGGAAGTGGTGGATGCACAAATACCATAGTATGAAGTCTAGGTCTAGGATTAGTTAGTAAGTTGTTCGATGACGAACAAAGCTCTAAGTGTGGGTTGTGATCTTAGGCATATTTTCCGTTTGCAGGGATAGTTTTCAAGGATGTAGTTTAGGTTGTGAATATAACGTAGGGATGTTTTTGGCAAAAAACTCGAAAAATTACATATGTATGAAGGTAGACAGACATACATAAATAAAGTTCCCTTGAACATTTCATTGTAATTTTGATTATTATCGATCCACTCCAAAAAAGCATATTATTCCCTACACAAATTCAAACTAAAGAGACAAGTAACAAAGTATCAATAGCTGCATTTGTTGGTTCATAAATAATATTATCTATTCAGTTGATCTACATCTTCTTTCAGTTCATTGGTGATTAATAATGTTTAAAAGACAGTACTTCCAATTCTAAGGGTCAATGATCGTAAATCAATATAAAACCCAACTAAATGAGTTGGGGTCAAATCCCACAGGGAGCGATACGTGTTTCAGATTCGATTGGGAAGTATAAATGTGGTCAAATCAGTCATAGGAATAAAAATTATCGAATAAACACATCATTCAAGTTAAAGGTTGACACGAATGTCAAATGGGGGGGGGGGGTTTGGTTTTTAGATTATCAGCTAAAAGTAGTCATAAAAACATGGAATTAACAATAATGAGACGGATTCTTAGGATGTGATCGATTATAGGCAAATGTAGACATATGGGTTATTGCAACTATTAGAAAATAGCTAGATATTAGAGAGTAGGCAAGACTATAACGGAGGTAATTTTCTCTCGAACAATTACCCCGAATCTTGTGATTTCTTTCGAACATCAACAAGCAATACAATTAAGAGCAGCCCACACCTTTATCCATTCACTCTGTCGAGCTGAATGTGTGGGATAGGGTTTAGGATTTACTCTCTCGAGCTAAACCCAGGTCAACACAATACCCACAAATCATCGGTTAATAATTTTAGTTCTAAAACCTCTATCTCGAGCAAGCCAAGAACACAAACATAGAACTGCATTTTCAACTACAATTCTTAAATTTAACCACAGTTAATGATTAAACTCACTTTTAAATAGCATTTAAACTAACAATTAGCAATACCCATAAACTAAATCAGCCCATAATCACATGATCACACCCCAAGAATTGGGGTTTTAGCTAAACATTATAAAAAGGTAAAAACAGTTACCAAATTGATTATCCATCAACTGGGTAAGAGTAATTTCATACCTACAATGCTCCAATTTGATGAATCTCAAAGAACCACTTCTAATTTGTCAAAAGTGAATTTTCTTCAATCCTTCAAAGCTAAGGAAAATCTAAAGAGAAATGTTCTAAGAGTTCTAATAGAAAAATAATAATGAAAATTATATCTCAGATTACTTGATTCATTTCTAAACTAAATGTTCAAAATCCTATTTATAGTTGCCAAAAATATGTTGCGAAAGCCCATTTAGCGAAATAAGTCAGGCTCGCCGAACCACTCGGCGAGCCGCCCTTTGATCTCTTCCATCACCTTTTCGCGTTATCATTCAGCATCCTTGGGTTCTGTAACTTTAGGCGAACTATCACTATATCGTAGAATTAATCGGCGATACGTCGACTGTTCCTCTTGTCGCCGATTTGGCTTCTTCCCTCAGGGCTAGTACACTGGAACTTTAGGCGGTGGAACTTGCCCTTCGGCTACACCAAACGCTCTTGGCAATCACTAGGCTTTCCTTTCTTCAATTCTTCATTTTGTTTTGTTCCTTTTGCATGCTAGTGTCCTTGCTTTGTTCCTCAATGCATGTACCTGAAAATCAAGGATTTTTCATCAGTTTAAGCCACAAATTAAGCATTTGAGGACACTAAATCTATATAAACAAAGCCTTAAATGAGTCCAAATCTCGGACTCATCAACACCCCCAACTTAAACTTTTGCTTGTCATAAGTAAAACTCAAGTTCAACATTTCAAAAAGGATGTCTCAAATAGTGCTACATAAGACTCAATCATGAATGCACACGACAAGGCTCAACTTACTTATGCAAGAATCAATTGTACACTCAAAGATTCAAGTTGTGACTCACTATTACCAAAGATTCTCAATCTCACAATACTCGCTTCAAATGCAAGTTCAAGCTCAACAAAGGTACTCAAATGCTTTCACAACAAAGATGATTCCATACTCACACACAATTTCTCAACAATTTATAGTTTCAGAATCACATACAACTCTCACACTCACAAAGATGAACAGATGCATGGCTGCAGCCATAGGTTTGCCCTTATTTTCCAATCAACATACGTTTCAGCTCACTCGTGATCAAAAAGGTCGTTTCAAGGCTTGAAACGGGGCTGAGTGTAAAGGTATGGTCATTTAGGCTTAGTTGTTGCTACCTTCATGAAATTTGGTATGAACATCATTTTTCTTCCTTTTCTTCAGCATATTATTCATGCTCAAAATTCACCCCATTATTCGACTTTCAATGGACTACAGAATACCCCATTTCTTTTTGCAACTTTCACAACTTTTTCATTCTTTTTCTTTTGCTTTCTTTTTTTCTTTCTTTTTTTATATGGAGGAATTTCATCTTTTTCAAGATCATGGATCAATGGGGAATTCTTCACACCTCCTGATTTACCTTGTCTTTGCACCACACCCCCAACTTAGGCTTTTGGCCTATGTTGGCTATTCAAACAAACCACACTTCACGAGATTTATAGGTGAATGTATAAAGAGGGGTCACAATTGTTCAAGTTACTTCCAAGAAAAAGGATAAAGCTCACAGGGGTTCAAGTAAGGTTCACACAACTCACAAGGTTGGCCACAAAAAGAGGTATATTGTCAAATTATTTCACTCATCAAATTGTTGCCAAAGAACATTTCAAGAGCTTGCATCATTTAGTCAACTGGACCAACGGGGCAAATTCTAGGTGTCACCACACACAATATTCAAGGTAAGCTCATCACACAAGGCATAGACACCAATATCAAATGAGACTCATTCGAGCTAGTGTGCAATGTTCATCACAAGAGACTCTATTCGATAACCGGCTAATCACAACGAGATGCAAAAAGTTCACACATTGTCTATGCAACTTCATTTGGCCTCATCGTAGCCGCATATTCATTTTGTTCGATTAAGAGCACTATTCAAGTCATCGGTATTGATCATAACCGATACACAAATTTGCACAAGAACGGCCACATTCACACACAACAAGAGGTGGTGAAATTTTTTGGATGGGTTAAAAGCCATTTTCATTCAAAACAAGAAGCCACAAGCTAACATATCCATAAGATAGAATCAACACATGATTTAAAACACAAAACACCAATATATATACATAAAATGTAATCAAAATAGGTAGGTATGAAAATATATCACCCCACCCACAAAAGAAAATCAGTTTTCCTCAAATGTAACTAAAACAGAAAAAGCATAAAAGCAACAGAGATGGAGGTAACTAATGGTCCTGTCTACGCAGTCGCTCCATCTGTCAGGGCATCAGTGCCCAGTGTAATAGTCTAGTCTTGGGCATCAGTGCCCGGGGTAATAGCAACATTAACTCCACTAGAGCCTTCCATGGATGA
This sequence comes from Solanum acaule, assembly GCA_036250505.1. NCBI lineage: Eukaryota > Viridiplantae > Streptophyta > Magnoliopsida > Solanales > Solanaceae > Solanum > Solanum acaule. Next base: position 14,960 of record JAJOOR010017536.1, read on the forward strand.
ATCTACCATTGAAATTTGCACGCTGAATGTACCATAGCCTCCTCAACCTCTGTCAGACCCTCACATGTGGTATCCTCTTGAAGACCGAGCTACTCCTCATCAGTCTCTACCTCGGGGCAACAGCCACCTTATAAGCTCGAACCTCATCTCCGGTGGTGGTCGGAGGCACATCAGAATCAATTGGCATATCAGGGATCTCTACAGTAGTCTCAAAAATCATCGACATATCTGTGGACTTCAGCTGGTCCACATGCTTTCTCAACTCTGCAATCGCGGCCTTTAGGGATGTCACCTCACTAGTAGCTCCCTGACCTTTCTCGCATACCTCTATCTTTGCCGCAATGGCATCAATGGACTCTCTGAAATGTGTCACAACAGCAATAAAAGCTCTCTCAATCATCCCACAGAATGTAGCCTCTAGCCTGGATGCACGCCTATCAGCCGCATGGACTAGATGTCCCATTCGTAGTATTGTAACCTAGGTAAGTGGAGCTCGGGAGGCAGCATTACTAGCAACATACCTAGGAGGCAAGGGTGTTGTAGAAAAACTCAGAGTGATAGAAGGGGCAGAGCTAGAGATACTTAAAGGCCTAGAGGCCGGAGTAAGCAATAATGCCTCTGCAGGTAAGGTTTCAATGTCTATAGCCGGGGATGAGTCCACCGGGGCTACCTTCTACTTCTTAGCCTCATCTTTCAAGTACTCGACCTCAATGCACCGGATATCGGTAGAGGAGGTGGGAATCACTTCCACGTCCTTTTTCTCATCTCGGGGCACTCGGGCTCGCCTACATAACTCGGTGATCAACACCGGGAATGAAAGCAATGTATGGCACTGCCTAGCCCTCATGGCCATCTCCTGTCTAATGATCATGCCTAAATTCATCTTTTTCTCATCAATGATGGAACCAAGACAGGACACCTTCGTGTGGGAGAGGATAGACTCATTTTGGGAAGATATTATTGTGCTGCTGATGAAGCCGAACCAGTACCTCGCTGCTACATTTAGATCTTTCTTCTCTATGGGGTCTCCGACCTATATCCACCTAGGAGTACCGTCAAATAAAAGAGGGGCTAACCAACTTTTCATAGTCTCTAAGGATTTTGTCTTGATCATGTATTGGTAGTCATCCGCAATGTTGTTGGTTCACTCCAATACTGCATCGATATCATCACTGTCACATTTCACTTTCCTACCCCTGATAACCACATAATCTACTGGCTTGAAGGTAACAACCTTTCTCTTCTCTTGCAGCTCCAAAGCTCCGTATGATGTGTAACACTCCCGGACCCAATTAGGAATGTAAAGTCCCCGGGGTTTAGTAAAAATCTGGAACTTGTGGGATTCAAGGTGCTCCAAATCTTTGCGGGTCTTGGTGCTCTCCCTAACTCTCAGAGGTGGTGAGGTAAGTAGCGTAAACTTCCTCACTATCAGAGCTGACATCCGGTGATTAAGCAATTGGTGCCTTACCCTTTCCTTTACCCTTACCACCTGTGGTAGGAAGTTTTGTAGCTTTTGCTTCATTGATAGTGAGTCTCTTTGCCCACTTGCGGGGCGACATGTCTCGTCCTACTACTTTTGGTCTAGCCATATCTGCAAAACACACCAAAAAGAGTTAGAAATAATCCAAGAACAATATATCAAACAGGTTGCAGAAAGACTTGCTGAACAGATCGGTGAGTCGCCAAATCACTTTAGTGAGCCAGGTCAGGCTCGCCGACAGGACTGGCCTAAAAAATTTCAGAAAATGGCCGGTCGGCGATGTTTAGGGTCCTTCCACGAATCACCGACCTCACTCGGTGAGCTCAGACATCCCGCCAAAATTAACCGTGTGTTTTAGGGGCTAGGGGCATAGAAAGGGAGATTAAGGGAGACTTTCGCCAAGTCGTCGAGTGAACACAGCGAGCTCAGGTTCTTCGTCGAAAGTTATAGACTCCATTCTAGCCAAAACACAAAATTAAAGGCGATCAAAGGGGACGTTGGTGAATCGCCGAATGATTCGGCGAGCTCAACTCAGCTCGCCGAATTGCCCAACGTGCCAAATTTCAACCCCGTTTCACAAATTCAAGCCCGCAGCCCCCAAAAACAAAATCAAACTACACACTTATGCAACTAAGCCCAGACCCATTTGACCCATGCCATCGGGGTACTCATACTTTCCCCCGTTATGCAAAAATTGACCATATAACGACTTTTCCCCTTAAGATTGATGTCAAATGCTTCATCATTGGGCAAAGTATGTCATTTAGCACAATTGGGGTTACTCAGACTTCACCAGACTAGACACAACAACAATTTATCGCAATCCAACAATTTATGATTAATTTTAAAGCATGAAACTGGAAAAAGCAACCATCTAAGCAATTAACCAGAATTACGAAACTACGATAGGCAAACTAACTCAACACTACGATTTTAGTACAAACCCAGCACACAACAATAAGATTTAAACAAGTGCATTCGAGTTCAACCACTATTCAAGAGTTTAGGGTTTGGAAAACCAACCTTTAAGCCGAAATAATAGTTTGAAATGGTAGGCTACAATGGAATCAAACTCCGAGCACAAGATCAAGAGCAAAATGCGATAAAAATTGGAAAATATGTAAACTATAGAGTGTGGCTGTAAGTGTACGAGGCTAAAAATGAAGGAATGTGAAAGATTTTGAAAGTTTAAACCGCTTGGCCTTTAAAAACCTTACAGTTCAAGGCCCTTTCGGCGGTATTAGTCATCCTCGCCGAATGAATCGGCGATGCACCGAGTGATGACTTACCGCTGATTTTTATAGGACCAACAGTAAACTTTGGGGTGCAAACGACGGACAAAGTTGGGCTTGCCGACCTGTTCGACGAGTCATCGACTCGTCCATGGGGCCACCGAGTTTTACAGACTCCGACCTGCTATTTTTGTGAGTCCAATGACAGTCCAAGTCGAGATTGTCGACCTCTTCGGCGAGTCGCCGACTGGACACTTGGCTCGCCAACCTGCATTTCTCAAACACATTCCACTTTTTAACCTACACATTCAACACCCGTTATTCCAAAAACAAACACAAAGCATTAAAAACTTGGGTTGCCTCCCAAGAAATGCCTTAGTTAACATTGTGGCACGACGCAAGTACCTATTCAAGCTTCATTTTTAGGGTCCACCATAGTATCACTAGGCAACCCCCCTTGTTGTCTTGGGTTAAGATGATACGAAATATGGCCCATTTGGGTCTCTAGTAGCTTAATAGATATGGAATGAGAAGCAATCATCTGATTTTGAATTGAGACATTATCTTTTATCTCTTTCAACACTATGTTATATTCTTTGACTTTGTTGAGAATCCGTGAGAGTATCTCTTCTATTTGTCCACTCTCGTAGTCCTTGGGCTTTTTACGCTCATGGGGGGATTGTACCTATCTTTCTTTTTGTACAGCACTTCAAATTCCATGATATTTTTTGCCAAGATATCCAGTTGGGTCATCATTTTGGCTAAGTTCTGGTCCTCATCGAGATTTACACCCACAACATTAACACTCGTAGCACCAACACCAATGACATTTTGGCTAAGATGTCAAGTTGGATCATCATCTTTGCCATGTTTTGGTTTCTTTCTTGATCTTTTTCAATCTGCTCCTTTGTCAATTTATAGGTAAGAGGAGAGACGTGATCTTCGCAGGTGTACCAGTCCCGGTTAAACTTGGTCATGCCATCAAGGAGTTGAGCTGCTATTACATAAGGTTGTTGCATTAAACCTCTCGGAGAAAGTTGGTCAGTCACTCCCTTGTTCACCGAATCAAGGCTTCTGTAGAAGTATTGCAGCCATACGTTATTGGGCAGTCATGAGTTGGGAATTGCAGCACCATCTTCTTAAACCTTAGCCAAGTCTTATGGATTGGCTCACCCTCCAAGCGCTTGAAGCTTTGAATGTTGTCCCGAAGAGTCATCATCTTCGAAAGGGGAAAGAATCGCACTTGGAATGCGGTAATAAGTTCATCCCATGAAGTGATAGAATCTCTTGGCAACTCATCCAACCACTTACATGCTTCTCCCAATAGAGAAAATGGGAACAACCTCAGCCAGACCGATTCTTGAGATATGTTCTTAAAGGAGAACGGTCCACAAACATCAACAAAATTCCTAATGTGCTCATGGGAATCCTCATGAGCCAGCCCTCCAAACAAACCCTTCAGTTGTACGAGCTGCAACATCGTGCTTGTGATGTGAAACACATCGTTTCCTTCATTTGGAGGCAAATGAATAGCACCAACACCACCCATTTGGTTGGGATCATTAACATCATTGAGATTCCCGATGTCATCTTGGTGGCCCACTTGGCTACCAGTGCTACCATTTACACTCATCTCCTCTGTTTTAACAAGCAACACAAAACCAAATCTAAAAGGAAGTGGATTCAACTATATCTAAAAAGAACACAATTCAACTTCACCAACAGAATTTCAAACAACACCACTCTCTGGCAACGACGCCATTTTGATTAATAACGTTACAAAGACACTACTTCAAATTCTAAGTGTCAACGATCATAAATCAATATAAAACCAAACTAAATAAGTTGGGGTCAAATCCCATAGGGAACGGTACGTGTTTAAGATTCGATTGGGAAGTATAAATGTTGTCAAATCAGTCATACAAATAAAAATTATCGAATAATGACATCATTCAAGTTAAAGGGTGACACAAATGTCAATTGGGGGGGGGGGAGGTTCGTTTTTAGATTATCAGCTAAAAGTAGTCAGAAAAACTAGGAATTAACAATAATGAGAGGGATTCTTGTTATGTGATCGATTATAGGCAAATGTAGACATATGGACTATTGCAACTATTAGCAAATAGCTAGTTATTAGTGAGTAAGCTAGACTATAATGGAGGTAATTTTCTCTCGAACAATTACCCCGAATCAAGTGATTTCTTTGAACATAAACTAAAAATACAATTAAGAGCAACCCACACATTAATCGATTCACTCTCTCGAGCTAATGTGGGGGATAGGGTTTAGGATTTACTCTTTCGAGCTAAACCCAGGTCAACACAATACCCACAAATCATCAATCAATAATTTTAGTTCTAAAACCTCTCTCTCGAGCAAGACAAGAACACAAACATAGAACTGCATTTGCAACTACAATTATTAAATTAAACCACAATTAATGATTAAACTCATATTTAAATAGCATTTAAACTAATAATTAGCAATATCAATAAACTAAATCAGCCCATAATCACATGATCACACCCCAAGAATTGGGGTTTTAGCTAAACATTATAAAAAGGTATAAACAGTTACCAAATTGATTATCCATCAACTGGGTAAGAGTAATTTCGTCCTTGCTATTCTCCAATTTGATGAATCTCAAAGACCCACTTCTAATTTCTTGAAAGTGAATTTTTTTCAATCCTCCAAAGCTAAGGAAGAACTCTAGAGAGAAATGTTCTAAGAGTTCTGATAGAAAAATAATAATCAAAATTATATCCCAGATTACTTGATTCATTTCTAAACTAAATATTCAAAATCCTATTTATAGTTGCCTATGCTGCGAAAGCCCATTTGGCAAAGTAAGTCGGCACGGCGAGCCTCCTTTTGATCACTTCAATTACCTTTTCACCTTGTCATTCAGCATCCTTGGGTTCTGTAACTTTAGGCGAACTATCACTGTATCACAGAATTACATGGCGATTCACCGACTGCTCCTTCTTGTCGCCGCCGATTTGGTTTCTTCGCTCAAGGCTGGCACACTAGAACTTTAGGCAATGGAACAGGCCCTTAGGTGAGTCGCCAAATGCTCTTGGTGATCACCAGGCTTTCCTTTCTTCAATTCTTCAGTTTGGTTTGTTCCTTTTTGCATGTTAGTATCCTTGCTTTGTTCCTCAATCCATGTACCTGAAAATCAAGGATTTTTCACCAGTTTAAGTCACAAATTAAGCATTTGAGGACACTAAATCTATATAAACAAAGCCCTAAATGAGTTCAAATCTCAGATTCATCAACTAGCGAGACTCCATCTACATCATCTTGAACTACATTTTGCTCATTAGCGCCCAAATATTTATCATTAGCACCTCCAACGTGACCATTAGTACCTACATCTTGTTCATTAATGCCCCAATCTTGATCAGCAATTTGTTCATTCGCGCCTCAAACTTGTTCCTCGTAATGCTAAAGCAACGTTACCTCATTCCAGTATGGCAAATCAGCATATCTCTGCCACAAAATACTCATTCATATCAACACCTTACAAGTTTCAATTCATAAATTTGTGAATTAGAGCCTCACAATATCATCAAATTCTTCCTACTTTATCTTGTATGTTCTGTCTGCGGGGTGCAATATGGAGAAATCATAATTTTTTGTATATAAAAAAAAACAGAACGAAATCTTCTTGTTCATAAAAATCAAATACTTCTTACAATTTGGTACTCCACATCGGGCACAACAAGCATCGACTAGAATACAGTCATCTACAACTTGATGATATATATCGTTATGTGGTACATGAACATTAAGCCTGCATATATACACATACCGCATAATCATCTGTAAAACTCAATTTCCAAGTATATATATATATGACACTTATGCGCCACTAAAGAGACCTTCCTGAATGTTTGGCTCCTGCAAGATGTACAAGACATAAAAATTATGTATAAAAAATTCAGATTATTACTAGTTTTTTTTTTTAAAAAAAATGAAGCAGAGAGGATGGGAATATCCATACAAGGCTAAAAAAATCGTCGATAAATCCAACTCGAGTTTTGCAGACACAACAACAGATGTAATAATGAACAGTAAGATCACTATATTCAAGTTTATTCTATCAAGTTTGTTGATTGAATCAAGAATCTGTCGTTGGGTTTTAAAAGACGTGAATGGAAAATGATATTGTTGAAAATATGCACAAGTTGTCCGTCCAGGGATGGATAAATTGCAATTTGTACATGTCACGCCCCGAGCTACCCCCGAGACGCGGACACGGGACCTAGGACCACAAGTGATCCCAAGCTAACCCTGCTGGCATGATCATGAGCATACTAAAGATAATAAACTGATGCGGAAGCTAATTCATAAATAAATCTGAA
>JAJOOR010017538.1:0-28467 GCA_036250505.1 Solanum acaule
CATACATTCATAAGATCATATTTCATCATAACTTACCATATTCATAATGATCATACATAACATAGCTTCAACATACATAAGTCATAATCATCATAATCATAAGAGAACACTACTACAACCATCTTTTAGGATCCCACAAGTGCAATGAGCAAGAGAAGTCCCATACCCTCCCTTACACTATGTAGAAACCCTTAAGAAAGCTCTAGTAAGAGTTCACACCTTTCGTACCTTTATTTACTTTTACATTGGGGAAATATTGCAATAACTGACATAAACCATGAGAGCTACATGGAATCCGGTGTTCTATTCCCACACCGAAAAGAGAGGGTTAACACTTGCCTAAGGTGCAACCATTTGTACATAGCTATCTAGGTGGATCCACTAAGCTAAAGTCCTATGTGGGCACATAGTTAAGGGTCAAGGATATTGCTTTTAGAAACATTAACTTACTAAATGTGGAGGTTTCCATCTCATGAGACAACACATATCGTAGGTAATCCAGACTTGCTAAACGTGAGGAAACCTCTGTGGGGAGCCAGACTTACTAAACGTGAGACCCGCATCTCATTTACATGCCCTTTCGGTGCTAAGCATCTAATTCCCTTTGTAATCATATTTAGTCATCATATAAGTTCACATTAGCCTTTACTAGACTCTTATGTAAACATCTTACCATAATAGCTCATATATGTTCATAAGTGAGTAACAATCCTTTCACTATAGAAACACTTAGCAAGAAAGTAAACCTTTCACTTTACATTACATTCGAATCATGAGAACTACCTTTCAATCATATAACAATCATACCATAACATACATACATACTTCATAGCTAATTTAAGTGTAGAGGGTTAAGGATGAGGAAACTAGGTCATCAACACCACAACAACATATTAGGTATAGCATCATTATAATCTAAGTAATTCACCTTTCATACTTGAGTTCAAAGAAGAACCAACCTTCATACCTTCTCTCCCTTCATGGGACATTCATATTTCAATTACCAACCAGTTCATAACCAATACATAATACAAGGTAATTCATGAAGTAATAACATAATCAACATCAATATAAACAATTGACATATTCCCTTCATAGCCTTCAAGGCTTCCTTCAAAGACTCAACCCTAATTACATAGAAATTATACATAACCTAGGGTAGAATCATCATACAAACATGAATTACATAGCATCACATTCAATTCATAGCCTTCAATTAAAATCTAACACAAGCTAGGGTTAGAATTAAGAAAAAAAGGTGAAACATGGGTCTCATGGGGAATTCTTTAAGAAACCACCAATACAACATAAACTCATCCATAATTTTTCATATAACATCAATCAAAGTCAGTTTATAATATCAATTTCACTTTAGAAAGAAGACCCACGGTTTTGGATTGAAACCTAGAAATTGGAGATTTTGAAATTCATCTTGAAGGGGCCTGTTGGGGAAAGGAATCCCAAGAGTGATAATAAACCATACCTTATTGATGAATTAACCATGAAAATCCAAGTTGAATCCTTGGAGAGTAGGTCTTCTTCTTGAAGCTCCAATCTTCTTCAGTGGAGTTCTTGAGAAGAAAGAGAGAGTAGAGAGAAGGAGGAACTTTAGGTTTAGATCTTTGGGGTTTTGTGTTTGAGTGATAAAAATGAGGTAAATTGACTTTGAAATAATTATATACACGTCCCCTAAAGTACCCTAAATATCCCTCACTTAGTTGGACTCTTTAATGAAGTAAAAATAGAATTCTGAATTTCTGCATTTTCTTCGCGGAACAAGTCCGCGACGCGGGGCTATTCCCTGAAGATATTTGGAATTAAATTTCAAGACAGTAGAGTTTGTGATATGACCACATCGTGAACAAGATTTTTGCTCGTTGGGGGAGCAAGGCCGCGACGCGCACTTCTTCCCACCATGGGCAATTTGCAAGCTGCCTTGGCAGTTTGCTTGGCCAAGGTTGGGGTCCTCCTCGGGTCCCCTTAGGGTGGCCCTGGGGGATCGTATTCGAATGTTTTGACCCTATAAACATATATTTACCTAATTTAAACCTTTTTACAAGATTATACCATCATACAACACTTTCAAACCTGTCCAAAACCTAAGGACACACTAGGACACATTCTTCGCTAGTTTCCGGATGTCTTGGTCATTTCTTGATGTTTAGACTTTTACTCTTCCAAACAAAGTCAATTGCATTAATTTAGGTTTAGAAACATCATTTTAACTATATTTAAGTCATTATACATAAGGTGAGGCTCTAACTTAAGTCATAGAATTTCCGAGGTGTTACAGACCATACCTATGCACTCAGCCCCATTACAAGCGTTGAAAAGACATTTTTGATCTTGAGTAAGCCGAACCGAAAGTCAATTGGAAAATAAGGGCAAACCTATGGGTGAAAACATGCATTGTGTTCCTCTTTTTGAGTGTGAGCGTTGCATCTGATTCCTGATCTTAAATTGAGTAGCCTCTAAGTGTGAATATGGAATCATTCTTTGTGTGAGGGTATTTAGATACTTTCATTGAGCCTGAACATACATAAGTAGAAAGTATTATCAACATGAGAATCTTTGGTAATGGTGTGTCACAACTTGAATCTGTTGAATCTTTGCATAAGTAGTTTGAAGTCTTGTTGTGTACATTCATGATTTAGTCTTGTATAGCACTATTTGAGACACTCTTTTTGAGTAGCTGAACTTGAGTTTGGTTGAGGACAAGCAAAAGTTTAAGTTGGGGTGTTGATGGGTCCATAAATTAGACTCATTTAGGGCTGTATTTTAATAGAAATTGTGTCCTCAAATGCTTATTTTATCTCAATATCTGATGAAAACCCTTAAGTTTCAAAAATTTGAAGTTTGAAGGAAAGCATGGACACTAATTCACAAAAAGGAACGAAAAGGCTGAAAAGAATGAGAAAATAAAGCCTTGAGGATCACCGAGTTCACTTGGCAAGTCGCCGAAGGGTCCCACTTCGCATTTTGTTCCAGTGTGCTGATCCCTGAAGGAGAGGATACTTCATCTCTGATCTGAGGATGGGAAGAAAGAAAGCATTGATTACAAGTGACATGTCCAAGAGAAAGGGAAGGAGGGGAGATGTCTACTCACTTAAGACCGTTCGTGATTCCCAACCATGAATCACTTCACAAAGGAGCCTGTAGATTCTTCGAAGGAAAAAGGGAGCAGTCGGCGCGTCATCGAGGAGTTTCGCGAAGCAGTACTATGTCGCCCAATGACCCAGAGTACGATGATGCCGAAGGATGGTGCAAGACGGTGATGAACTACACCAAAGGGAGAATCAATGTGTTGATCGGCGATTTTGACTAATGTCGGCAAACGAATCGCCGTAACACATATTTTTGAAAACTATAAATACTTGTTTAGAGTTATAGCTTAGTATCAATTTTTGTAGTACCATTAGACAATATAATTTTAGTACTTCTTATTTTACTCTCAAGTTTGGAGAGGGTTTTGGAAACTTGAAGAAAGGAGTTCATCTTCCCCAAGTTGGAAGTGGGTCTTCTCTATTCTTCTTCTTTTGCTTAAATCAAGGTTCAATTTCTTATACCCATTTGATTTCACTAGCATTTTAGGTGTATTTTGTTATTTCTTAATGTGTGGGTAAAAACCCGCATTCTTGGGGTGTGATTTAGAAAATATGTGTTGATATTATTGTTGGGTCTTTCTTGTTGATATGTTAGATTTATTTTGATGGTGATTCACCTAGTGGTTGTGGTTTAATTTAATGGGTTTGTAGTTGCAAATACAAAGCCACCCATGTGTTTTCGGTTTGCCCGAGAGGGAGGTCACGAAACCAAGACCACTAGACTGATGGCCTAAGGAGTGGGTCGACATGAGGTTCAGCCCGAGAGGGTGAGCCCTAGTCCCATATCCTAACACTCACCTCGAAAGAGTGAGTAGGGTAAGGCATAGGCTGGTCTTCATACAGCAAATGGGTGTCCGAGAGGAACACATTCGAAACGGGGTAAGTGGCCCAAGAGGGAACTTATTTCCATCTAAAGCTTAGCCTAGCCACTATTATCTTGCAAATTTCTTAATGAAGGCATGTACCCAACTATTTATCTCAACTTGTATTGCGGTCACACCCCAAGAATTCTTCCCCATACTTGATTTTCTTGTTATTTTTGTTGTTTTTTGCTATACTTGTGACAAAACCCCCAAATTGATATTTGACACTTTTGTGTCCCCATTTAATTTACAATGTTTTTAATCGTTAATGTTTTTAGCTACGACTAGTTAGAACTAGATTTTAGTTTTCTATTAATTCTCAAAACCGCTCCCTTGGGACACAACCCCAACCCTTTGTTAGTTACTATACTATTGCACGATTCGTAGACACTTGTACTGGAAGTTGTGTCGTTGATTACGCAATCGAAACATCAATGTGTACTCATGCAAAATGGTAAAGTAATTGCCTATGCCTCACGGCAACTCAAAATTCATGAAAAGAACTATCCAATCCATGATCTTGAACTAGCGACGGTGGTGTTTGCCTTGAAAATATAGAGGAATTATCTATATGGGGTACATGTGGATGTTTTCACCGATCATAAGAGTCTCCAATATGTGTTTAGCCAAAAATACTTGATCTTTTGGCAAAGAAGATGTTTAGAATTGTTGAAGAACTATGACATGAGTGTCTATTATCACCCCGGCAAAGCTAATGTGGTGGCGGATGCTTTTAATAGATTGTCCATGGGTAGTGTGGCTCATGTAGCAGATGAAAAGAAGGAATTGGTTCGTGATTTACATAGGTTGGCCTGACTAGGTGTTCATCTGGTGGATTCCCCCAAGGGTGGTGTCACGGTCCAATAATGGTTCCCTAATTGTCCTTTGTAATGGATGTTAAGGCAAAGCAAGACCTTGACCCCATATTAGTGGATTTGAATGAATCCGTACTTCAAAAGTTTGTTGAGGCTTTCTCCCAAGGGGGAGATGGGATGCTTTGGAACCAAGGTCGTTTATGCGTTCCAAATGTTGATGGCTTGAGAGAGCAAATTCTAGAAGAGGCACATGGTTCTAAATATTCTATTCATCCGGGAGCCACCAAGATGTACCGTGACCTACATGAAGTCTATTGGCAAAATTGTATGAAAAGAGATATTGCGGGTTTTGTAGCAAAACATCCAAATTGTCAACAAGTTAAGGCCGAGCACCGTAGACCGGGAGGCTTGTCCTAATATATAGATATTTCCACTTGGAAGTGGGAGGAGGTGAACATGAATTTTACTATGGGATTGCCTCATACTCGAAGGAAACATGATTCTATTTGGGTCATTATAGACTAGATGACAAAATTAGCCCATTTCATTCTCGTCAAGGTTTCTTTTTCGGTGGAAGACTATGCTAGATTGTATATCACGGAGATAGTAAAGTTGTATGGGGTTCCCTTATCTATCATTTCAAATCGGGGTACAAAATTTACATCACACTTTTGGAAGGCATTCCAAAAAGGGCTTTGTACTAAGGTAAAGCTTAGCACGACATTTCATCCCCAAAATGATGGTCAAGAGAAACGTGGCATACAAAAACTGGAGGATATGTTGAGAGCATATGTTATAGACTTCAAGGGTAATTGGGATGACCATCTACCATTGATAGAGTTTGCCTACAACAATAGTTACCACTCAAGTATTGTCATGGCTCCTTTTGAATCCTTGTATGGGAGTAGATGTAGGTCTTCGGTTGGTTGGTTTGAAGTAGGTGAAATTGCTCTAATTATTCCCGAACTAGTTTATGATGCCATCGAGAAATTTTGACTCATTAGAGAGAGGCTGGGAACAACCCAAAGTTGGCGAAAGTCTTATGCCGATCTTAGATGAAGGGATCTAGAATTTGAATTTGATGATTCGATCTATTTGAAAATCTCACAAATGAAGGGTGTGATGAGATTTGGCAAGCAAGGGAAACTTAGTCACTGGTATTTGGGCCCATATCAAATTTTGAAGTGTATTGGGAAAGTTTCCTATGAATTAGACTTGCCAAATATGTTGGCCCCGGTTCACCCGATATTTCATGTTTCTATGCTTAAAAAGTGTATTGGTGACCCGGTATGCATTAATCCTCTAGAAGGGTTAGGAGTTGATCAAAGCCTTTCCTATGAAGAGGTTCCGGTAGAGATCCTTGACCGGCAAGCTAAGAGATTGAGAAATAAGGAAATAGCTTCCGTGAAGTTTTTATGGAGGAATCATTTGATTGAGAGTGCTACCTGGGAGGTCGAGGACGATATGAAATGCCGCTTTCCCCATCTTTTTCCTTCTATTCCTATTCAAGCTTGAGGTAAGTAGTTACTCTTGAGTTCCTAGTTTTGGGAGTCAAGTTTGTTATATGTATTTTCCATGATTTCCTTATATTATGCATGCTCTTGAGAATTTATGCTTAGTGAGAAATGAGTTTTCATGATTTATGTGTTCTCTTATGTTGTTGTGCATTTTAATATGATGTTGCATGATTGACTTCATGAGATGAGTTGATGAACATGCGTTACTGTGTTTATGATATGGCATATTGGCTCCATAATGTTGTGTTGAGCATGCTTTTGTGTTGGAGAAGGTAGTTCCTCCTATGAACATGAGAAATGATGAATTTCATGTATCTTGGATTGGTAGATGTAGTTCCTACTTCGTTATATTGCACGAATTATGATTGAGATGGAGTTGAAGTTTCCTCCTTTGAATTATGCATTATTTTGATGTTTCATGCATAATGGGCTGCTAGTTTTGAGCCTTTAATTCCGTAAGCTGTCTAGATCGTCATTCATGGACGAATGTCCCCAAGTGGGAGATAATGTAATACTCAGGCAAAAAACTAGTGAACTAAGCTAGAGCCTAATGTATAAACTAGTAGCCTAACTAGGGTTTAACATAGAGGGTAGAATTGTAAAATCACCTCTGGTACTCAATATAATTGTTTTTGGGTGTAAACTTCATGGTACGACCCTCCAAGGACCAACCAAGGGTCCTTGAGGAGGACCCTAAAACAGCCCCAAAAAGTTGTAAAAAAACAGCCTACCCAAGAAAGGGCACCCACGATCCGTGGGTGGACCCACGTCCTGTAGGTGGGTCAAGGCTGGACCTCCCCTATTTTCTTAAGCCTCAGACATTCACCACGTTTCAACCAGCATGGCCCGTGGACCCACCCACGGTCCGTGGGTGAGGGCTGTGTTGACCTTTTAGTTTTTAAGTTGCGGTTTAAGGGAGGGGTTTAGGGTTAATTAATTAATTAAGTAGGGTCGTTTAATGCTGATTAGACCACATATATAAATCTAATAGACCCCTAAACTAATTCATTCTTTCAAGACCCCAAAAATAACCTCATTCCGTCACAAATATTTCTCTCACTGAAACCTCCATTAAAGAAGAAAAAGAAGTTGAAGTCTTGGGTTCAAGGAGTAATCTTTTCTTCCAAAATATGTGAGGAATCTTCTATAAGGTATGGTACCTCTTCATATATGGGTTGTCTTCACCGATAGAGTCCATTCAAAATCTTCAATTTCAAATCTAGAAATCCCCAAAAGGTAGGGTTTCTTTCAATGTCATGGGTTCCTTTCAAAAACATTTTCAATGTTTTATTTATGTTGAATTATGATTGAATTTATGAATTATGATTTATTTATGATGAAATACTTCCAAGAACCCATGAATTCCCCATATTGCTAAATTGTGATCTTGTGATGTGGGTTGATTGATTATGGAATCATGTGAATAGATTGTGCTTAGACTGATTAACATAATTGAATCATGTTATTATCCATATCTAAAGTAGAAATTCTAGATGTTTGGGTTGGATGTGATTCATGGTCTTTGAAGGTAAAATTATGATAAGTTTACTTGATTATGAGAATTAAGCATGTGCTACAAGATTTACTATGAGGATGACAATCCTCTGACTATGGTGTAATTGTAGTATTGATTAAAAGGTCATTCTCCCTTATAACCTTACACATGATTATACATGAAGTATCTATGACTATGATAATCTTTTTGTGTTGATTGAAAGGCAATTCTCATGAAAATACTATGCACATGATGTGAAACGTTTACTCACATATTAATGATGATTCTAAGGTTGAAAGTCCATTCTCATCTATTGAATCTATGAGTTATATTATGAATTATGTTGGATAGAGTGTCAAGGCACTTTTTCATGCATGTCAACTTAATTCAAAACTAAACAAGTAATTTTGGGAAATAATGCTTAGCACCGAGTGGATATGGAATATGAGGTAGAGGTCCTCCCATCAATACAATAGGCGGGGTTTCTAAAAGTAATCTCATGAGATTGGAGCTCTTCCCGTCAATTCAAAAGGCTGGAGTTTCTAGTAACAATCTCCCTATCCCGTAACTATGTGCCCACATAGGTCTTTAGCTAGTTGATCCACCCAAAAGCTAATACATTTAGTTCTACCTTAGGAAGTAGGACCTCTATTTTTTGTGTGGGACATGACACCGGATTCTATGTAGCTCACATGGACTATGTCGGTTAAAGCTATTTTCCCTACATGATAAGAATATGAACTATGAAAAAAACATGAATATGGACTATCACTTACGACTTCCCAATAAGCTCTACTTAGTGTGAGTGGGGGTATGGGACTTCATTCATTCATGGAACAAGTGGACTTTGAGAGGGGTTGTTGTGTGGTTCTCTTATGCTATGAAGACTAATGAATTATGCATGTTTAATATGGATTGTTGCCATGAGTAGCTTTCCTTGATATGAGTTAATAAACATGAATGTTTCCTTATCTTTAAGTATTGGCGATGATGAGGCCCAAGCATGATATGTATAATGTAGGTTACCTAAAAGTGGTACTTAGTACTAGATAGGATTATGTGATCTTCTCTATACATTGCACAAGTATAGCTTAGGATTGCTTATGAGATGGTTCGACTTATGTTTCTACACTAATGTGCATGATGACTCTTAAACTTGATAAAAGCATGGTTTCAACTTAAAATGTCCATTTTTAGCATGTTTTCAATTATTTTATGCATGGCTATCATACTTAGTGCATTTTTGTACTAACCTATATTTTCTATATTTTTCTATAAGTGTAGGGCACGGTTGTTGAGGTTTGCTTCTCCTTTGGTTGAAAGCTTGGAATGATTCTCTCCTTGCTTTGGTGAGTCCTCATGGTACGAGGACAAGAGTTATTCACTTTTAGTTTCTTTCTTACACTTTTCATTTGAGACTATGTTGTAAGGGATGTGACCCTAGTTGCTATTCGATTGTAATAGATTGCTTGTAGAGACAATGTCTACACTTCTATTCAATTTTATGAAAGACCTTGATTGTAAAAAGTTTTAAATTGCGCATCATTTCTCTTATCTTATGTTTATGAGACCCCTTCAAGGTCAAGTACGCCATGTTACATCTAGGAGATACTCATGGGTCATGACACTTTTAGAATGATTTCAAGATTTTTATGCATGCCTATCATACTT
Source organism: Solanum acaule (assembly GCA_036250505.1). Lineage (NCBI taxonomy): Eukaryota > Viridiplantae > Streptophyta > Magnoliopsida > Solanales > Solanaceae > Solanum > Solanum acaule. Next base: position 9,466 of record JAJOOR010017538.1, read on the forward strand.
AGTGCATTTTTGTAATAACCCATATTTTCCTACATTTTCCCAAGTGTAGGGTCTGGTTCTTAAGGTGATCTTCTATTGGTTAAATCTTGGATTTACTATTCTCGTAGCCTTTGGTGAATCCTCATGCTTCGAGGACGGATGAGTCATTTGTACTTCCTTTATAGCATATCATTTTCGGCCTATGTTATAAGGGCTATGTCCCTAGTTTGATTCAAGGATTGTAATAGATGGCTAATTGAGACAAATCTGGACTTCCGTTTTACGTTTATGATAACAAATTTAAGACTTGAAATGTGTTTATACTCTTTATTGTTCTATACTTATGTTATGATATACTAATGGGCTTACATGGTACCTTTAGGGATCCTATGTGCCTTGTTGCATCTAGGGGTACCCCTGGTCATGACACTTATACCACAAAGTTACTTTTGTTGACTTGGTAGATATTGTTATGTTAGTCTTTGATGTTATACTTGGTATGGATTAGTTGCATTATTGTTATGCCTCTATTGATTAAAGGACTCGTGTAGTCAAGTTTCAATTTCCAAATGAGCCTAACCTAGAGTAGATGGGCAGGGGGGATTCTATGCCTAAGAGCCAATTTATCTCTTGTCTTAATGCTAGGAAGATGATTTCTAAGGGTTTTTTGTACCATCTAGTTAGGATGGGGGATATGGATTCTGAAACCCCTAGTCTTGAGTCGGTCCCTATTATGAATGAGTTTCTCAAAGTGTTCCCAGATTATCTACCTGGTATTCCTCCCGAAAGGGAAGTAGACTTCGATATTGACCTTCTCAAGATACACAGCCTATCTCTATTCCTCCCTATAGAATGTCTCCAGCGGAACGTAAGGAATTGAAATAACAATTGAGAGATTTGTTGGATAAGGGTTTCATCCAACCAAGTATCTCTCCATGGGGTGCTCCAATTTTTATTTGTTAACAAGAAAGATGGGTCCCTTGGTATGTGTATCGATTATCGACAATTGAACAAGGTGACTGATTTAACATTTCAAGCACACCACATCCAATTCTAGGTGTTCAATGATCGTAAATCAGTATAAAACCCAACTAAATGAGTTGGGGTCAAATCCCACAGGGAGCAGTACATGTATCAAATACAATTTTGAAGTAAAAATGCAGTCAAAATCAGTCATAGGAAAAAAAATTATCTTAAAAAGACATCTAACAAATTAATGGGGTGACATCAATGTTAGATGAGGATTTTGGTTTGCAATTATTAACTATAAAGCAGTAAAATAGCAATGACAAAACAATAAGGAGAGGGATTTTCGTGATGTGATCGATTATAGACAAATTCGATATATGGGTAATTGAAACTACTAGTAAATAGCTAAATATTAGTGGATAGGCTAGACTATAATTGAAATAACTTTCTCTGGAACAATTATTTCGCTTCAAGCGATTTCTCTCGAACATTGACAAGCTTAGCAATTAAGAGCAGCCCATAACCTTAATACATCTCCTCTCTAAAGCAAGATGGATAGGACTGAGTTTAGGATTCACTCTCTCGAGCTGAACCCAAATCAACTCAATACATACAAATCATCAATCATTAACCTTAGTTCTAAATCCTCTCTCTTGAGCATGCTAAGAACACTAAACTAGAATTGCATTTGCCACTATAATTCATAGATTAAACATCAATTAGTGATCAAACCCACATCAAAATAACATTTAAACTAGTAATTAACAATACCAATAAACTAATTCAATCCATAATCACAGCCCAAGAATCGGGGTTTTTAGCCGAACATAATAAAATATAAAAACCGTTAACGAATTGATTATTCATCAATTGGGTAAGAGGAATTCAAGCTTTACAATGCTCCAATTCAAATAAAATTTGAAACCCACATGTAAAATTTCCAATTGAGTCTCAAAACCTTCAAGTCTACTAAGAAACTATGAAAAAATTGTTCTAAGCTCAAAAACTGGAAAGCTATTCTCTAATTTTAATCCTTGCCAAAACATCATTTTTTTTAATGTTCAAATATTTAATTTATAGTTGCCGAAAATTAGCCACGAAGGGCCAATCGGCAAAGTAGGTCAGGCACGCCAAACCACTCAGTTAGCCTCCCTTTGGTCTCTTCCATCGCCCGTTCGCCTTGGCATCCAACATCCTCAAGGTAAGTAATTTTGGGCGATCTATCTTAGCTTTGCAAAATCACTAGAAAATCTGCTAACTTCTCCCTTCCTTTGCCGACTTGGTTCTTTCCTTCAGAGATTGGCACACTGGAACTTTAAGCGGTCTAATGAGCCACTCAACGGCACGACGAGTGGTCTTCGCGATCCTCAGACTCGCCCATCTTTACTTCTTCAGCCTGTGTTATTCCTTTTTGCCTGTTAGTGCCCTTGCTTTGTTCCTCAATCCATATTTCTGTAAAATAAAGAATTAAACATCATTTATTGGAACAAAATAAGCATTTGAGGACACTAAATCTATACAAATAAAGTTCTAAATGAGTCCAAATCCAGGACTCATCAACACCCCAACTCAAACTTTTGTTTGTCATCAAGTAAAATTCAAGTTCAGAAGTTCAAAAAGGATGCCTCAAACAATGCTACAAAAGACCCAAAATGAATGCACACAACAAGACTCAATTTACATATGCAATGATCAATTATGCACTCAAAGAATCAAATTGTGACTCACCATCACCAGAGATGCTCAAGTTCATAATACTTTCTTCTAATGCAAGTTCAAGCTCAACAAAGGTACTCAAATTCCCTCACCACAAAGATGATTCCATATTCACACACAGTTCTTGAACAATTTATAGTTCCGGAATCACATACAACTCTCACACTCACAAAGATGAACACATGCATGACTTCACCCATAGTTTGCCCTTATTTCAAATCAATACTCGTTTCAGCTCACTCAAAATCACAAAGTTCTTTTCAAGGCATGTAACTGGGCTGAGTGTAAATGTATGGTCATTTAGGCTCAGTGGTTGCTACCCTCATGAAATGTGGTCTGAACATCACTTTCTTCCTTTTCTTCAATCATGCTCAAAATTATCTCCATTATTCAACTTCCAATGTACTAAAGGACACCCCATTTCTTTTGCAATTCTCATCGCTTACTTCACAATAATTATTTTTCTTTGCTTCTTTTCTCTTTTCTCTCCCTTTTTTTAAAATGGAGGGGTTCCATCTTTTTCAAAACCATTTTCAAAAAATTAGGATTTTTTCACACTTCTTGATTTTCCTTCTCCTTTTACCACACCCCAACTTAGGCTTTTTGCCTAAGTTGGCTATTCAAATGAGCACACTTCATGAGAGTTATAAGTGTATGGATAAAGAGGGATCACAATTGTTCAAGTTTCTTCCATGAAAAGGGATAAGGCTCAAGGGGGGGTTCAAGCAAGGTTCACACATCTCACGAGGTTGGCCACAAAACAGGTATATTGTCAAATTGTTTTCACTCTTCAAAATAGTTGCCTAAGATCATTTCAAGTGCTTGCATCACTTAGTCGACCGGACCAACGGGAAAAATTCTAGGTTTCACACACACAATGTTCAAGGTAAGCTCATCACACTAGGCATTGGTTCCAATATCAAACGAGACTCATTTGAGCTAATGTGCAATGTTCATCACAAGAGACTCCATTCGATAACTGGCTAGTCACAACAGGATGCAAAAAGTCCTCATATTATCTATGCAACTTTATTTGGCCTCATCGAAGCCGTGCATTCATTTTTGTTTGATTAAGAGAACTATTCAAGTCATCGGTATTGATCATAACCGATACTCAAATTTGTACCAGAACAGCCACATTCAAACACCCAAGATGTGGCAAAAAAATTTTCAAAATTGGTCAGAAAACATTTCCATTCAAAATTAAGAAGCCATAAACTCAAATATCCACAAATTTTAAAATCAACACACATATATAGATCAAAACCCAATATTCATCAATGTTCACAAACAAAATCAAAACACAAGAGGTAGGTATGGAAATACCTCACCCCACCACAAATAAAAAGATCAGTTGTCCTCAAATTCAACCAAAACAATAAAAAACCAATAAAAAATGACTAAGAGGGAGGTAAAAAGCAATCATGTCTACACAGTCGCTCCATCTATTAGGGAAAATAATGTTCGGTGTAACATCAACACTCACTCCACCAGAGCCTACCATAGATGTGTCCCTCAAAGATGTCTTCACGGCTTACTGCACCATGGCCTCCTCAACCTCAGTCAGGCCCTCTTTAGTGGTTTCCCCCTGAACTCCGAGCTGCTCTTCATCGAGCTCAGCTTCGAACTCTGCAACTACCTTATCGGCTCTGATCTCATCTCCAGTGGTAGCCGAAATATATGTGCCTATGTCATTCAGGATCTCCACAGTCCCTAAAATCGTTGACATATTCGTGGACTTCAGCTGGTCCATGCCCTTTCTTAATTATGCGGCCTTTAAGGTCGTTACTTCATTAGTGGCTCCCTGGCCTCGCTCACACACCTTTATCATTGCCGCAAGGGCATCAATAGACACACTAAGAGGTTTCACACCAGAACTAAGGGATGTCTCAATTATCCCAGGGATTGTAGCCTTTACACTTGAGGCATGCCTACCAGCAGAATCGACTAGATGCCCCATTCGTAGTATCACAGCCTGAGTGAGTGGAGGTTGGAAGGCAGCAACATTAGCAATAGACCTGGGGCAAAGGGAGCACTTGAAGAACTCAGAGTCATGGAAGTGACAACCCTAGATATATATGAAGGTCCAGGGGTCGGAGAAGGCAATACTGCACCTGCAAGTAAAGTCTCAATGTCCATAGCTGGGGAGGATTCCACCGGGGCTACCTACTTCTTCTTAGCGTTATCTTTTGTACACTCAGCCTCAATCCTCCAGATGTCAGTACAGGAGGTGGGAATCACTTCCACAGCCTTCTTTTCCTCGCGAGGCACACCCGAGCCCGTCTACACAATTCGGTGATCAATACCGGGAAAATGAGCGAACTCTGACGCTATCTAGCCCTCGTGGCTATCTCTTGGCAAATAATATACCAAGGTTGAGGGACTTCCAAGCAATGATAAAGCCAAGGTAGGCCATCTTAGTGTGGCTGAGGATGGACTCGTTATGGGACAACATGATTGTGCTACTGATAATCCAAACAAGTACCTTGCCACCACGTTTAAATCTTTCTTCTCTATGGGAACCCCAACCTCAATCCACCTCGGAGTATCATCTCAAAGGAGAGGATCCAACCAGCTTTTCATGTCCTCTAGTGAAGTGTTCTTGATCAGACTCTGAAAGTCATCAGCAATGCCATTGGTGCACTCCAAACTGCATTGATGTATTCACTGCCACACTTTATTTTCATTCCCTTGATAACCACATACTCTACTGGCTTGAATGTAGAGGCCTTCCTCTTCCTTAGTGGAACTAAAGCTCCGTAGGCCGTTTAAAACTCCCAGACCCAATTAGGAATGTAATCACGGGGTTTAGTGAAAATCTCAAACTTGTGCCTCCCTAAGGTGCGCCAGATCTCTATATATCTGTCTATCACTCCATCTGTAGATAACCTCTTCTCCTATGTGATTGTTCTCAATCCCTCAGCCTTTAGTCTATTCATAGATCGGGGATGAGGACCATGCACATATGGTGCTGGGAACAAAGCCTGATCTGATACCAGATGAGGATTAGGGGTCTCAGGCACCTTGATCCTAGATGAATAATACATCCTCTTGGAGCCCAGCTCAGTTCTCTGGGCCAATAGCAATTGCTCATCCTTAGTCTCAGAAATGTGAGCCTGGGTGTCCTAGTGCTCACTCTCACTCTTAGAAGTGGTGAGGTGAGTGACATACACTTCCTCACTGTTGCAGCTGACCTCCGGTGACTCAGTAGCAGGCGCCTTTCCTTTTTCTTTACATTTCCCACCTATGGTTGGAAGTTTTGTTGCCTTAGCTTTGGATGTAGCTGCATCCTCAATGATAGTGATTCCCTTTGCCTGCTTGCGGGGCGGTATGTATTGTCCTACTGCATCTGGTCTAGCCATATCTTCAAACCACATAAAAAAGTGGTAGAATTAAATTCCAGAATAGTGCAGAAACTAATGGCTGAAAGACTCGCCGAAACGATAGGTGAGTCGCCAAGTCATTCTAGCGAGCCAGATTAGGCTTGCCGAAAGGACTGGCTCAAAAGTTTCTCAAAACAATGATAGATCGATGATAGGCAAGGCCTTTTGGTGAATAGCAGACATCACTCGGCGAGCTCAGACTGGCCCGCTGAAAGTTACAGTGTATTTTAGGGGTTAGGGTTGTAGAAAGGGCGATCAAATGAGACTTTCAACGAGTCTTAGAGTGAACTTTGCGAGCACAGACTTCCCGCCGAAAGTTACAGACTCTAGCCAAAACACAAAATTAAAGGGCGATCAAGGGGGACGTTGGCGAACCGCCGAGTGGTTCGACGAGCTCGACCCAGCTCGCTTAATTGCCCAACGTGCCAAATTTCAACCCGGTTTCCCGAATCAAGCCCGTAGACCCCGAAAACAAAATCAAACAACCCACTCATAAAATTAAGCTCAGAACCGTAAGACCCATGCCGCCAGGGTATTCAGGCTTTCCCCGGTTTGGCCAAAATTGGACATTTGACTACTTTTTTTCCCTTAAGAATGATGTCAAACGCTCCATCATCGGGTGAAGCACGTTATTTAGCACAAATGGAGTTACTCAGACTTCACCCGACTACACCTAATAATAAATTACTGCAAATTGAAACAAAAATAGGCAACTAGCACACAATTATAACTTCAGAAAAGGCCCAGCACACATCAACACATTTTAACAAATGCATTTGAGATTAACCACAATTTAAGAGTTTAGGGTTCCGAAAACTATCCTTTAAGCCGAAATACGAGTTTGTCAAGCTAGGCAGCAATGTATTCCAACTCCGAGCACGAGATCAATAGCAAAAAGTGATAAAAGTGAAGAAATATAAAAAATATAGAGTGGGGTGTGATTGTATGAGGCTAAAATGAGGGAATATGAAAGATTTTGAAAATTTGAACCATTTGGCCTTTTGAAACCTTTTAGTTTGTGGCTGTTTCGGCGATATTAGTCGTCCTCGCTGAACCACTCGGCGACAAGCCGATGGGTTACTTACCTCGCAGATCTTAACATGACCTCCAGTTAATTTGGGGTCCAAACAGCGGACAAACTTGGGCTCGCTGACCTCTTTTGCGAGTCATCGACTCATCTATAGGCCCTTCGAGTTTTATAGATTTCAACCTGATATTTTCTTGAATCCAATGGCGGTCCAAGTTGGGCTTGCTAACCTCTTCGGCGAATTGCCGACTAGACTCTTGGCTCGTCAACCTGCCATTTTCAAACACATTCAACTTTTCCACCTGCACAATCAACACACATTATTCAAAAACCAAAACAGAAAGCACTAAAAATTTTGGGTTGCCTCCTAAGAAGCGCCTTAGTTAAAATCGTGGCACGATGCAAGTACCCATTCAATCTTTATTTTTGGGATTTGCCATAGTATCACTAGGCAGTCCCCCTTGTTGTCTTAGGTTTAAATGTGAAGAAATTTTACCCATTTGGGTCTCCAACTGGTTGATAGAGACAGAATGAGAGGTCACCATCTGGTTGAGAGTCAATACGTCTTCCTTTATTTCCTTTAAAACTTTATCGAACCCATCAAACTTGTTGAGAATATGTGAGAGCATATCCTCAGTCCAGCCACCCTCAGAATCTTTGGGCTTTTGATGCTCATGGGGAGGGACATACCTATCCTTCTCCCACTCTCTTTCCTTCCAAGTGGCATTACGATTATGCCACTCCCAATCACGGTCTCTCCAGCCCTCGTCTCTATTCCAACCTTGGTTTCCACCTATCCTTGGGTAGTTTGCATGATAACCTCCTCAGTGGTTGGCTAGGAAGTTCACTTCCTCATTGTATAACACTTCAAATTTGGCCTCTTCAGGGTTTACACCAAAAACACCAACAACATTAACACTCCTATTACCAGCACCCATGATGTTCTTGTCTAAGATGCCCAGTTGAGTCATCATCTTTTCCATGTTTTGGTGTACCATGCCCGGTTAATCTTGGTCATGCCATCAAGAAGTTGGGTTGCATGCACATAAGGCTGCTGCATTAAACATTCTAGAGAGAGTTGATCCGCCACTTGCTTGTTCACTCAATCGAGGCTTCTGTAAAAATATTGCATCAATACATTATCAGGCAATCCATGAGTTGGGCATTGCAGTACCATCTTCTTAAACCTTAGCCAAGTCTCATGGATTGGTTCACACTCCAAACGCTTAAAGCTTTGAATGTTGTCCCAAAAAGTAATCATCTTCGAAGGAGGAAAAAATCGCACTTGGTATGCGGTAATAAGTTCTTTCCACGAAGTGATAAAATCTCTTGGAAACTAAGCCAACCACTTGCACATTTCTCCCATTAGAGAAAATGGGAACTACCTCAGCCGGATCGATTCTTGAGATATGTTCTTAAAGGAAAATGGTCCACACACATCAACATAATTCCTTATATGCTCATCAAGATCCTCATGAGCTAGCCCACCAAACACACCTTTCAAATGCAAATGATACGACATAGTGCTTGTAATGTGGAAAACAATGTTTCCTTTAGTCGGAGGCAAATGAATAGCACCAACACCACCCATCTGGTAAGGTTCATTTACATTCGAGTCATTGACATCATTGAGATTCCAGATGTCATATTGGGGGCCCACTTGGCTACCATTGCTTCCGTTGACACTCATTTCCTCTGTTTTACACAGATCACACAAAATCAAAACTAAAAGTAATTACATTCAACTATAACTAACAAGAACATAATTCAACTTCACCAAAAGAATTTCAAACAACAACACTCATCGGCTGCGGCACCATTTTGATCTAACGTTTCAAGCACACCTCTTCAAATTCTAGGTGTTCAATGATCGTAAATCAGTATAAAACCCAACTAAATGAGTTGGGGTTGAATCCCACAGGGAACAGTTGCTGTTTCAAATTCAATTTGGAAGTAAAAATGAGGTCAAATCAATCATAGGAATAAAAATTATCGGAAAAAGACATCAAACAAATTAAAGTGGTGACACGAATGTCAGATGGGGATTTTGGTTTGTAATTAAGAAACTATAAAGTAGTAAAATAGCAATGATGAAACAATAAGAAGAGGGATTCTCGGGATGTGATCGATTATATGCAAATTCGATAGATGTGTAATTGAAACTACTAGTAAATAGAAAAATATCAGTGTGTAGTTTAGACTACAATTGAAATAACTTTCTCTCAAACAACTATTTCGATTCAAGCAATTTCTCTCAAACATCAACAAGCTTAACAATTAATAGCAACCATAACCTTAATACATCTTCTCTCCCGAGCAAGATGGGTAGGACTGGGTTTAAGATTCACTCTCTCGAGTTGAACCCAAATAAATGCACTACGCACAAATTATCAATCATTAACCTTAGTTCTAAGACCTCTCTCTCGAGCAAGTCAAGAACACTAAACTAGAACTGTATTTGCAACTACAATTCATAGATTAAACCACAATTAATGATCAAACCCACATCAAAATAGCATTTAAACTACTAATTAACAATACCCATACACTAATTTAATTCATAATAACATGATCACATCCCAAGAATTAGGGTTTTTAGCCGGACATCATAAAAAGATAAAATCCGTTAACGAATCGATTATTCATCAACTGGGTAAGAGGAATTCAAGCTTTACAATGCTCCAATTCGAAGAAAATTTGAAACCCACTTGTAAAATTTACAATTTAGTTTCAAAACCCGCAAGCCTAATAAGAAACTAAGAGAAAACTGTTCTAAGCTCAAAAACTAGAAAACTATTCTCTAATTTTTCCTCCTTGCAAAAACATTCTTTTTTTTAATGTTCAAAAATTTAATCTATAGTTGTCGAAAAATTAACCACGAATAGCCAATCGGGAAAGTAAGTTGGGCTCACCGAACCACTCGGTGAGCCGCCCTTTGGTCTCTTCCATCGCCCTTTCGCCTTGGCATTCAGCATCCTCAAGGTCTGTAATTTTGGGGGATCTATATTAACTTCACAAAATCACTTAGCGATCCGCCAACTGGTCCCTTCCTTCGCCGACTTGGTTCTTTCCTTCAGAGCGTGGCACACTGGAACTTTAGGCGGTCTGATGATCCAGTCAGCGGCACACCGAGTGCTCTTGGCGATCCTCAGACTCGCCCATCTTCACTTTTTCAGCTTGTTTTGTTCCTTTTTTCCTGTTAGTGTGCTTGCTTTGTTCCACAATCCATATTCCTATAAAATCAAGGATTTAACATCAGTTATTGGCCCAAAATAAGCATTTAAGGACACTAAATCTATACAAACAAAGCCCGAAATGAGTCCAAATCAAGGACTCATCAGTGACCATTATAAATAAGTATCATCTTTCGAGGATATATGATTTATTTGATCAGCTTCAAGGGGCAAGTTATTTCTCAAAAATTGATCTTCGGTCATGTTATCACCAATTAAGGATGAAAGAAGAAGATATTCCGAAAATAACTTTTAGAACCTGATATGGCCTTTATGAGTTCTTGGTGATGTCCTTTGGTTTGACTAACGCTCATGCGGCCTTCCTGGACTAGATGAATAGAGTATTTCAAAAAGATCTTGACATGTTTGTGATTCTGTTTATAGATGATATTTTGATCTATTCAAGGAGTGAGAATGAGCATATTGATCATTTGAGGATCGTATTGCAAATTGTCAAGAACCAAAAACTTTTTGAAAAGTTTAGCAAATGTGAATTTTGGTTATGGTCCATGGATTTCTTAGGCCATATTGTTTCAAGCAAGGGTATTGAGGTGGATCCGATTAAGACAGATGCGATCAAAAGTTGGCCTATACCTCTAGCACTAACAAATACTAGAAGCTTCTTGGGTTTGGCCGGTTATTATAGAAGGTTTGTTGAGGGGTTTTCCTCCATTACTTCTTCTCTGACGGCCTTGACTCAAAAGAAGGCTAAGTTTATATGGTCGGATGCTTGTGAGAAAAGTTTTCAAGAGTTTAAAGATAGACTTACTTTCACTCCGGTGTTGACCTTACAGGAAGGTACAAATGGCTTTGTGGTATATTGTGATGCCTCTAGAGTTGGATTGTGATGTGTGCTTATGCAAATTTGTAAGATGATTGCCTATGCTTCTCGACAACCTAAAGTCCATGAGAAGAATTATCCTACTCAGGACCTTGAATTAGTGGCAGTCGTTTTTGCCTTAAAGGTTTAGAGGCATTATTTGTATGGAGTTCATGTTGATGTGTTCACCAACCACAAGAGTTTGCAATATGTGTTTAGTCAAAAATATTTGAATCTACGCCAATAAAGGTGGCTTGAGTTATTCAAAGATTATGACATGAGTGCTCTTTATTACCCCAAAAAAGCTAATGTGGTGGCGGATGCCCTTAGTCAATTATCTATGGGTAGTGTGGCTCATATTGATGAAGAAAAGAAAGAGGTGTTTTGAGATGTGCATAGATTGGCACGATTATGTGTTCAACTAGTGGGCTCCACCAAAAGTAGTGTTATGGTTTGCAATGGTTCCGAATCATATTTTATGGCGGATGTGAAAGCAAAGAAAAGTCTTGATCAATTTTTTGTAGAATTGAAAGAGGCGGTACTTAAGAAATTCGTAGACGTTTTCTCCCAAGGTAGAGATGGTGTACATAGATAGATACCAAGGCCATTAATGTATTCCAAATGTAGAAAACTTAAGGGAACAAATTTTGTCAGAAGCTCATTGTTCACGGTATTCCATTCACTCGGGAGCCACCAAGATGTACCGTAATTTACGGGAAGTCTATTGGTGGAATAGGATGAAGAGAGATATTGCGTAATTTGTGGTCAAGTGTCCAAATTACCAACAAGTAAAGGTTGAGCATCAGAAACTGGGAGGTTTACCTAAAGATATTAACATTCCTACTTGGAAGTGGGAAGACTTAGACATGGACTTTATAGTTTGTTTGCCTCGCACCCGGTAACAACATGACTCTAGTTGGGTAGTAGTATATCGGATGACGAAATCAGCACATTTCCTTCCAATTAAGGTTTCTTATTCAGTGGAGGACTATGCCAAATTGTATTTTTCACGACCTCGGGCTACCCCTAGACTTAACACGACGTACTTGACCCCATAGGGCATACAAGCCCTTAGCATATCATGACATCAGAACATAGGAAAAATGCTGAAAATTAAAACTCACTTTACAATCGAAGTCTTTTATATAATAAGAGAGAGTCTATGACACTATGTCTCAAACCATCTATAACATTTGAATTAAAACTCTTGAATACAATCTTAGGGACACTGCCCTTACAAAAAGTCTAAAATATAAAGGAGATATGGTCATGCCCTCAAATACTATGAGGACTCACCAATCTTCTTCTTCTTGATCTACTATAGTCCTAGCCACGAGGGTAGAATCTGCTATCACAGTAGAGATATGGATTAGCACAAAATGTACCAAGTATGGAAGCCATGCACAAAAAATCCTTAAAGCATGCATAAAAGGGACATTTTATTTGAAACCATGCTATATACCACTTTTGAACATCATCTTTGAAATAGTTGGAGAATGTAGCTCATAAGACAAACCATGCACAATTCTTCATAACATAAAGGATATCATCATAATCACAAACATAGTCTCCAACACAACATAATGCATACTCCAATCTTCACAAGACATAGTTTACATGCATAATTACATACCAAGATCATATCATCATAATAGAACTATCACATAAACAATCCTAAGCTACACTTGTGCAATGCATAGATATGATCCCATAATCCTATCTACACTAAGTCTCACTTTTAGGCCACCATAATCATGCATAACATACCTTGACCTTATCCATAGCCAACACTCATAGACAAGGATACATTCATACTCATATGATAGTTATATAACACCCTTGTAAATCGTTGTTCCAAATGTTATAGCATATTTTTATTGCTTAATTATGGTCCAAAGTAGTAAAATTTGATCCAATTTGACATTTTTCCACTCCTAAATCGCACAATTTATCGATTAACCCATCCTTGAAGTGACATATGTGGCAACATATGCACGTTCTGTTGGAAAAATTGCAACAGACATGTCATAGGTGGCAACAAATGTATATCCTAAAATATGCTTTTTGGGGTTAATTCAATTAAATTGTCACCTAAATCAACATGTAATACTAATATATAGTCCGACAACATGTCTAAGTACAAAATTATGGTCTAATACAACAACCTTCATTAATTCTAAAGACGATACCATTAGTTCATCATACAATGACCAAGTAACTCCATATGATAGTTATATAACACCCTTGTAAATAGTTGTTCCAGGTGTTATAGCATATTTTTATTGCTTAATTATGGTCTAATTTACTAAAATTTGGTCCTATTTGACATTTTTCCATTCCTAAATCGCTCAATTTATCGATTAACCCATCCTTGAAGCGTCATCTGTGTAAACATATGCATGTTATGTTGGAAATATTGCAACAGACATGTCATATGTGCCAACATATGTATATCCTAAAATGTGTTTTTTGGGGTTAAGATTTTTGAAATTAGATAATATTTCAAAAGGAATAACAACCCAACCATCCTACATATTAATAAGTGATAAAACCACTAAAAACATCCTAATTTAATACCAGTAAGTATTTCAAAACCCTAATTAAATTTTACCTAAGAAGATATCAACGATAAACTAGAAATGATGAGGGCAACGACGCCTTGTTGTAGAAGAGGATCGCAACAGATTGCCACTGATGTTGTAAAATTATCGCAACAATTTGATCTATGAAGGAATAATGGAACGAGAGAAAGGAAAGAAGAGAAAAGAAAAAGGAAATTAGTAAAACTAAATTAAATTTGGAATATGAAACGAAATGACCTTTTATAGAGGAGAGGAGAGAGGGAAAAATGAAGGGACGATTGTTTTAAACCTTTTTAATTTATTTTTTTGAATTCTGACAATTCAAAGTGTGACATATGTTGCCACATATATCCTTTCTGTTGGGGCACATGCAAATAATTTTGTGGTGTTTTTTTACAACAAAGGTTATATATATTGCCACAGACAACATATTTCTTCCTTTCCATCATAATTGACATTTGTTCCAACAAAATAAAAATAATAATAATAATCATTAATATTAATATTATCAGCAAAAATGAACAATTGGTGACAATCTAATGTGGCCACATATCCCATTTCAGTGACATATGTTACCACATATCTTCTTTCAGTGACATATGTTGCCACATATATCCTTTCTGTTGGGGCACATGTAGATAATTTTGTGGTGTTTTTACAACATAGGTTATATATGTTGCTACATACACCACATTTCTTCCTTTCCATCATAATTGACATTTGCTCTAACAAAATAAAAAAAAATCATTAATATTAATATTATCAGCAAAAATGAACAATTGGTGACAATATAATGTTGTCATATATCTCCTTTCTATGACATATGTTACCACATATCTTCTTTCGGTGACATATGTCGCCACATATATCCTTTCTATTGGGCCACATACATATAATTTTGTGGTGTTTTTTACAACATAGGTTATATATGTTGCCATAGACACAACATTTCTTCCTTTTCATCATAATTGACATTTGTTCCAATAAAATAAAATAAAATAATAATAATCATTAATATTAATAATATCAACAAAAATGAACACTTCACCAATTGTTTTATACAACTTATCAACAAAAAGGTAATTCACAGTGCTATACATAACCATCAATCTAATCAATGGTGCTAACCACAACATTTTCATCGAACATTGCTTTTTTAGGTCTAGGCCTCTGTGGGTCTTTATTGTTACTAACATAGCCACTCTGAGCCTTTAAAATCCCATAGTTCCATAGGAGTGAAGAATATCTCATGCGAAGGGTTTCAAAACTAATTCCATAAGATGGTACTTGTTGTCCATCACTCAAAAACTCAGCGTATGCAGCAACAAAAAGTCCATAATCTTTGCATGGTATATCATCAATTAGAAAATATAATAACATTACATTTCAATACAATACTAAAAAAAAGTGAATACCGACCTCAAATTGAGGTCGGTAATTTTTTACCTATGGAGGTCGGTATTGTTAAAAAGAATAAAAAAATAAAAAAAACTTTAGAAAACCGACTATAAGTAGTCGGTTTTTATGCAAAATAAAGCGGGAAAACCAAATTCCGACCTCTGGAGGTCGGAATTTTTCCTGGAAAAAATGAATTATAATAAAAACCGACTTCTTGATGTCGGTATTAAATAAATAAATAAATAACAATATTTTATTTTTTCTCACTTAAATATAAAAAACAAAATTGAGAAATATTTTGATTTAATTTTATTTAAATCGTCTTCCGGAGGACGGTTTTGTGTAAAATAAAAAACAAAAAAATTATAATACTCACTTCCAGAAGTCGGTAAAATTAAATAGTATGTAATTAAATTAATTTTCATTAAAATATTTATATAGTGACTTCCAAAAAATTAATAAATTAATATTTTCAATTAACTTTAAATAAACCGTCCTCCGGATGACAGTTTTATATAAGTTAAAAAATAAATTAATATAAAATACCGACCTCATGTGGTCGGTATTTTTATGTCATCTAATTACTTTTAATAAAAGTGACATCCGGAGATCGATTTTATGAAATACGTTGATTAATTATATACTCCTCGAGTAGTTTGACAAATCAAGTCTTATATATTAGTGGTAATGTACAAATTCTATCAATCTGTCGTCAAATCATGAACTTAATATCTCATGTAATGATGTAGAGGTGAAGAGCTAACATATAATCCATTCGAGTATGAAATGCGAGATAATACTCGTAGAAATGTCATGATAACAATTAATTATAAATTTTATATTTATATAATTATTTGCTTAATTATTTGTACGTATAACCTTCAATGTCTTATCTCGTTTTATGAAATAGACAATAGAACATCGTAAATTACTGTACAAAGCAAGCAAGTTCTATCAAGATTATTACGTTCGATATTGAATGGATGTCAAGTGTAGTGATCATATCATAAGCAATGCCATGTAAAGGATAATTCATCGGAGTATGAATTACGTTGATTAATTATATACTCCCCGAGTAGTTTAAGAAATGAAGTCTTATATATTAGTGGTTTAGATATGAAATACATTATCAATTAAAGAAATACCGATGATCAATTCAAGGAGATTTATATATTAAATTTGATATTAATTTTCTATAAAATTAAATTTATATAATTAGGAGGTATATAATTTAGATTTATAAAAATTAAATTGATCAATAAAATTTAATTTATTAAATTAAACCTTTGTTGACTTGTAGTTAAATTAAATAAAAAAAATATAAAAAATAATATATATATATATAACTTTTATTAATAAAATCGACCTCAAGAGGTGAGTTTATATTAAAATAAATTAATAAATACTGACCTTAAGAGGTCAGTATATTTAAATTATTATTTAATTGAAATTATATCGACTTCACGATGTCGGTATTTATGGAATATTTTTAAATATAAATAATTATTTTAAAAGATACCGACATTTCGTGGTCGGTAAATTAACACTTCTTTTTAAAAAAGAATGATAATCTCAAAACCCTAAGTAATTTTTTTCACTCCAAGCCTCTCTCACTCCTCTCTCCCACCCGACCCATCCCCGACCGCCGCTAACCCCCATACATCCCCGACCATCGCTGCAGCAGCAGGTCGCGCCACCATCCCGATCGGTGCGCCACCTCGATCAGCAGCAATAACAGCAGGGTATAGGCGGCAGCAGTAGCGTATGGGTGGCAGCAGCAGACTCCGACAGCAGCTACAAACAGAGGGAGTATACATCAAAACTCACTGCGGCAGTGACAGATTCAGAGGGTAGGTTTATGTTACTTGATTAATTTTAATTAATCTTCTCCTATCTATTCACATGTGGGTCTTTATATATCTGCCTATTTATAACTTCAACCTTTTCTGTAAAACCCCAGAATTTTTATCCATTTTTCAAAGTCCCAAACAAAATCACGCTTGGTCAAATTTGAATAAGTACTTAATTTTATTTCAAAACAACCCATGATTTATGATACTATAAAATAATTGTGTATAAAAGAACAAAAAGAAAGTTGCTGAATCAAAAAGGTACATGCCGTTTAATTTCTTCTCTACTTTTGTTTATTGGGTCATAATGTTGACCAAATTAGTGTGAAAATATAGGCTGGTCAACCGACATAGATTGACTTTTGGTGGCTACTCTATAGATACATTACCGTAAAGCCAAAAATACTCACTGAAATGCGGCTTTATTTTAGAAAAGTATGTATTCCAATATGACAAATGTTAAAGTTTGAATTCCAAAAAGATATCTATTCATGTGGGTGTTCTTTTTATTCTATGTTGATGCTTGCTTTCAAATTGGTTCGTATTTAGGAAATAGGCAGTTGACGAATCTCGATGTTGCTGTGTGTTTGTGCCATGTAGTAACTAATAATTATTGAATCTTTTTCTAGTGTTGAAAGGGTAGATTTTGCGGGCTAGGCAACTGAGGAAGCTCAACATCAAAAAAAGTTGATAGAAACTTCTTTCATCAAAGTAGGAGATAAGGTTTGGTGTTTCTAACTTTCTAAAGTTCAAGTACAATTTCTTTTTATAATGTGTTTGTGTCTATCTAGTATTGATACTTGGTTTAAATTTTGTGATAATTTGTTGGTGTCCATCAAGAGTTTGTTTAGTATAAGTACCAACACTTGATAATTTGTTGGTGTCCATCGAGCGTTTGTTTAGCATAAGTACCAACACTAGTTGATCCTATTGATGGCAAAATTGATTTTTTTGCAAGATTCATTTGTGTCCATCTAGTGTTGATATTAAGCTTTAATTTAGAAATAATGTGTCTGTTAAGCATAAAGTACCAACACTAGTTGATCCTATTGATGACAAAATTGACTTTCTTGGAAGATCTATTTGTGTCATCCAGTGTCGACACTTAGCTTTAATTTAGGAATAATGTTTTTGTTAAGCATAAGTACCAACACTAGTTGATCCTATTGATGACAAAATTGATTTTCTTGCAAGATCGATTTGTGTTCATCTAGTGTTGACACATAACTTTAAATTTAGGAATAATGTGTTTTTAATCATAAGCACCAACACTAGTTGATCCTACTGATGAAAAAATCGATTTTCTTGCAAGATCAATTTGTGTCCATCTATTGTTGACACTTAGCTTTAAATTTAGAAATAATATATTTGTTAAGCATAACTACCAATATTAGTTGATCTTATGGATAACAAAATTGAATTTCTTGCAAGATCGATTTGTGTTCATCTAGTGTTGACACTTAGCTTTAAATTTAGAAATAATATATTTGTTAAGCATAAGTACCAACACTAGTTGATCCTATTGATGACAAAATTGATTTTCTTGAAAGATCGATTTGTATCCATCTAGTGTTGAAACTTAGCTTTAAATTTAGGAATAATGTGTTTTTAATCATAAGTACCAACACTAGTTGATCCTATTGATGACAAAATTGATTTTCTTGCAAGATCAATTTTTGTCCATAGTTGACACTTAGCTTTAAATTTAGAAATAATATATTTGTTAAGCATAAGTACCAACACTAGTTGATCCTATTGACAACAAAATTGATTTTCTTGCAAGATCAATTTGCGTCCATCTAGTGTTGACACTTAGCTTTAAATTTAGAAATAATATATTTGTTAAGCATAAGTACCAACACTAGTTGATCCTATTGATGATAAAATTGATTTTCTTGCAAGATCGATTTATGTCCATCTAATGTTGACACTTAGCTTTAATTTAGGAATAATATGTTTGTTAAGCATAAGTACCAACACTAGTTGATCCTATTGATGACAAAATTGATTTTCTTGCAAGATCGATTTGTGTCCATCTAGTGTTG
>JAJOOR010017539.1:0-21918 GCA_036250505.1 Solanum acaule
GTCTCAATTAAGTAGCTGGAGACCCAAATGGATCAAATCTCATCTGAACCCTAGACAATAAGGGAGGTTGCCTAGTGATACTATGGCAAACCCCAAGAATGAAGCTTCAATGGGTACTTGCATCGCGCCACGACGTTAACTAAGGCGCTTCTTGGGAGGCAACCCATGTTTTTAATGTTTTAAGTCTGATTTTGAATAACATGTGTTGATTGTGCATGTTGAAAATTGAAATGTGTTTGAGAATGTGCAGTTTGGCGAACGCAGAGTCCAGTCGACGACTCACCGAAGAGGTCGGTGAGCCCGACTTGGACCGTCGTTGGACTCACAAAAATATGAAGTGGAAGCCTGTAAAACTCGGCAGGCCAATTGCTGAATCGGCGACTCACCGAACAGGTCGGCGAGCCCGATTTTGTCCGTCGTTTGGACCCTTAAATTAACTGGAGGTCCGGTAAAACTCGGCAAGGTAAAGTACCACTTGGCGCATCACCGAGTGGTTCGGCATGGTCAACTAATACCGCTGAATAGGCCGCGAACTGAAATGTTTTAAAAGGCCAAACAATTTAAAATTTCAAAATCTTTCGCATTTTCTCATTTCTAACCCCGTACACTCTCACCCGCACTCTAGATCTTCATTACTTTCCTATATTTTGTTGTTTTCCTTTGTTTGTGTGTGATCTCGTGCTCTGATTTGGATTATATTGTCGCCTAGCTTATCAAACTATCAATTCAGCAATCAGGTTGGTTTTTCGAACCCCGAACTCTTGATTAGTAGTTGAACTCAAATGCCTTTGATAATTATGTGTTGTTGCGTGGTGGTCCTGTGTTTAAATTGTGTTTGATTTGTGGTTTGCCTATTTCGTGCTTCAAACTTGTGCCTAATTGCTTAAAATGATGAATCCCCGTGTTTAATGCGTTTAAATTGATTCTAAAATATTGGATTGCGCTTATTTTATGTTGGGTCTAGTTGGGTGAAGTCTGAGTAACCCCTAATTGAGCCAAATGACATAATTTTCCCAATAATGGAGCGGTTGACGTCATTCTTAAGGGAAAATGTCATCAAATGGCCGATTTTGGCCAAATCGGGGGAAGTCTGAGTACTTTGGAGGCATGGGTCTTATGGGTCTTGTATGAATTGCATATGTGTGAGTTTGATTTTGATTTCGGGGGCTGTGGGCTTGATTTTGGGAACCGGGGTTGAAATTTGACACGTTGGGCAATTCGACCAGTTGGGTCGAGCTCGCCGAACGGTTCGACAGTTCGCCAACATCCCCCTAGATCGCCCTTAATTTCACAATTTGGCTTAGTTTTAGTCTGTAACCTGCGGCAAAAAGCCTAAGCTCGCCGAGTTCACTCGGCGACTCGCCAAAAAGTTCCTTTGATCGCCCTTTCTGCGTTAACCCCTAAAACATACTGTAATATTCGGCGAGCTAGTCTGAGTTCACCGAAAATCCTTGAACATCGCCGACCTATCATTTTTCTGAAATTTTTTTAGGCCAGTCCTTTCGGCAAGCTTGATCTGGCTCGCCAAAGTGACTCGGTGACTCACCGATTGGTTCGGCAAGTCTTTCTGCAACTTGAATTCTGCAATTTTTCTTGAATTTTTTTTTAACTCTTTTTGATGTGTTTTGCAGATATGGCTAGGACTAATTGGGATGAAAGTGGCATGTCGCCCCGCAAACGAGCAGGAGGCATTGTGATAAATGAGAGAGCAACTGCTTCTAACAAAAAGGGAAAGAAAGCACCTCCACAGGGAGGCAAGGGCAAGGGTAAAATGCCCATAGCTGAGAGACCGAAACACAACTCCGACAGTGATAAGGAATCTTTTGATTCTCATGCCTCATTCTCCGAGCCTGAGGATGACCAACCACTAAAGAGCCGGCGAGCAGAGATTCGTGAAAGAGTTCGTCAAGGTCTGTCTAAGATCCTAGAGTCTACCCCTCATGTTGCTGATACAGTGCCAACTCCGGTGCAGACGGTGGTTCCAACACCATAAGTTCAGGGTCGTCCTCCCCGATTACTCAACAGGCTAAAGGCCGAGGGATTGAGGACCATTCTGGAGAAAAAAAAGATTGTCCACGGATGGCGTAGTGGACATGTACCCTTTGGTGTGGGACACTCTTCGGTTCCACAGATTTGAAGTATTCACCAGGCCCCATGGCTCATACATTCCCACCTGGGTCAGAGAGTTCTACACAATATATGGTGATTTAGTACCCCAGGGAAAGAAGAAGGCCAGTGCCTTTAGACCGGTGGCGTCCATAATGGTACGGGGGAGGACAGTGGGATGTAGCAGCAATGATATCAATGCTGCACTTGACAGAGCTACAGGGTTTGATCATGATTACGAGAGCATGACTACAACACAGACTCTGGATGACCTAAAAGGCTGTCTAGCTACCCTCATTTCTGACACCACCCCGAGGTGGATTGAGGCTGGAGCCCCTATTGAGAAGAAGGACATAAATATAGCAGCTCGGTATTGGTTTGGGTTCATCAGCAGTTCTATCATGCCCTCGCAGAATGAGTCCATCATCCGCCACCCAAAGACGACATGTCTCAGATCGATTATAGCCAAGAAGAGGCTAAACTTGGGGGTGATTATAGAGCAGGAGATGGTCATGAGGGCCAAGCAACGCCATACAACCCTTTCTTTCCAATGCTTATTACAAAGTTATTTCAGCGGGGTGGAGTTCCTCTGGACGAGAAGAGGGATGTTGAGGTTACACCCACATCTTCCACCGACATCCGATGCATAGAGCCTGAGTACACACGGGATGAGGCGAATAGGAGGAGAGTAGCTCCGGTGGATACATCCTCGGAGGTTGATGTTGATTTTATACTTGTAGAGGCAGCTTTACCTACTTCGGTCTCCGGGCCTTTAGGTACATCTACTTCCACTCTTTCCAGGCTCCAAGTTCTACCACTGCTTCCCAGCCTTCTACTTCAGGTACCAGTGCCTCAATGACGTCGATCACTCAGGCCATGCTCCTCAAGATGGGGCACCTAGCCCATTTTGCCGGTGTGCAGGCTTCCCGATTAGAGGCCGATGTTCCCTGGATGATTGAGCATGCCATTTTAGCTACTTTGATACCTTTCCGGACTTCTATTGATGCTCTCACAGAGAGAGTAGAGCTTTGTAAGAGAGGACATAGGGTCACTATTGAGGTTACGACTTTGAAAGTCGAGGTTTCTGAGTTGAGGAAGGATGTGGACCATCTGAAGTCCACAAACTTCACTTCACTGTTTGAGTCAACAGAGGTCCCTAATGTGCCGGGTGCAAATTTCCCAGCCAATTCTGATATGCCTCCGGCTACCACCAGAGATGAGGCTATGGAGGATGTGGCTGCTTCTGAGTCAGAGGAGAAGACAGATGATGAGAAGCTCGACGTTCAGGAGACGACCATTTATAGAGACCTGCTAGTACAGTCAGTCATTCAGACATCACTGATAGATACCTCCAAAGCAGGCTCTAGCAGAGCTACAGTTGTTGTTATTCCCGGCACGACACTGATGCCCAAGACCAGAGTGTTACCCCCTGCATTGATGCCCCAACAGACGGAGTGACTGAGAAGATAGGATGACATCTTTACCTCCCTCTTTGTTATTTTTATTGATTTTTGTGTGTTTTAGTTGCATTTGAGGACAACTACTTTTCTTTTGTGGGTGGGGTAAGGTATTTCCACACCTACCTCCTATGATTTGATTTCATTTGTATATATTGGGTTTTGTGTTTTGATTGCGTCTTGACCTTATCTTGTGGATATTTGAGCTTGTGGCTGCTTGTTTTGAATGGAAAATGGTTTTTGACCTATTTTGAAATTTTGTGCCACATTTTTTGTGTGTGATTGTGGCTATTCTTGTGTGAATTTGAGTATCGGTTATGATCCATATCGATGACTTAAATAGTGCTCTTAATTGAATGAATTGAATGTGCGGCTACGATGAGGCCAAATGAAGTTGCATAGACAATGTGTGGACTTTTTGCAGCTCGTTGTGACTAGCCGATTATCGAATGAAGTCTCTTGTGATGAACATTGCACACTAGCTAGAAAGTGTGGAGTCTCGTTTGATATTGGTGCCAATGCCTAGTGTGATCATGGGCGGATCTATTAAGGCCTGCGGGGGTGCCACGCCACCCACAAGCTTCGATGGAAACTCTATTTATATATAAGTATTTATATACAACATAAGTATAAATAATAAACGCGCCACCCAGAGAACAAAAGTACTCTTTGGCGCAGTGGTAGGCCATCTACTCTACGGGTCTTAGGTCGAAGGATCGAAACCATAGCCTCTTTTTGTTTTATTTTTTTCAACGGTAGGCAACCTCTTTTTGTTTCAATTTTTTTTTAAACTGCAGGCAACGTTTCATTTTTAAACTACAAGGCACATTCTCTTTTGTTTTTTGAATTTTTTTCACTTGTTAACTTAGTATTAGATATTAATCAATAATTATTTTTTAACTAATTTAATTTAACTCTTTGACTTTTCTTTTATTTGATTAAACATAAAAAAAAAAAAAATCTCTTCATCGTTGAAACTCTGGCTCTTCCTTTAAACTTTTGAACAACAAAAATTTGTCACTAATTAAAGCTTCAGCCTTCCGTCCGTCGCCCAATCCCGCTCTCCCATTCAACCACAAGATGAATAATTCTATCTGAATCTAAAATTGATTTAATCGATGAGTCAACTGGGCATTAGAGACGAATTCAAAATTTGAAGATTTCGATGCATCAATACTATCTTAATTTAGATAGTTAACGAAACTTTTATTACAATTAACAAATAATGTAGTATTTGATTGGTAACTAATGGCTCAAATATGATTTCTAAGCTAAACTTAAAATAAAAATAATAAAATAAGACTCTAGCTAGATTTGAATCGTATTCTTGCGAGTGATTCCTCTGGCCTATACCAACTACACAAGGGCACTCCTACGCTTCTTATGGGTGCATTGTTGATTATATCCTACTTTCTGTCAGTTTCTCAAGATAGATATACATATATACCTATGATTTTTTTTGAAGTTAACGGATGCACGTGCACTCCTATCAAATCATGTGGGTCCGCCTCTGCTTGGCACCCAGTGACTCTAAATCCTAGATCCGCCTCTGAGTGTGATGAGCTTACCTTGAATATTGTGTGTGATGACACCTAGAATTTGCCCCATTGGTCCGGTTGACTAAGTGATGCAAGCACTTGAAATGATCTTAGGCAACAATTTTAAAGAGTGAAACAATTTGACAATATACTGCTTTTGTGGTCAACCTTGTGAGATGTGTGAACCTTTCTTGAACCCTCTTGAGCCTTATCCTTTTCTTGGAAGAAACTTGAATAATTGTGATCCCTCTTTATCCATTCACCCATAACTTTCATGAAGTGTG
The DNA here is from genome assembly GCA_036250505.1 of Solanum acaule. Taxonomy (NCBI): domain Eukaryota; kingdom Viridiplantae; phylum Streptophyta; class Magnoliopsida; order Solanales; family Solanaceae; genus Solanum; species Solanum acaule. The sequence continues at coordinate 5,386 of JAJOOR010017539.1, forward strand.
GTTTGTTTAAATAGCTAACTTAGGCCAAAAGCCTAAGTTGGGGCTGTGGTGAAAACAGAAGGTAAATCAAGAAGTGTGAAAAATTCCCCTTTGAGCAATGGTCTTGGAAAAGATGGAACCCCACCTTATAAAAAAAAAAGATAAAAGAAGAAAGCAAAAGAAAAAGAATGAAAAAGTTGTGAAATAAGTAGTGAAAGTGCAAAAAAAATGGGGTATCCGGTAATCCATTTGAAAGTGAATAATGGGGTGAATTACGAGCATAATCAAAATGTTGAAGAAAAGGAAGAAAGTGATGTTCAGACCACATTTCATGAGGGTAGAAGCCACTGAGCCTAAATGACCTTACCTTTACACTCAACCCTATTACAAGCCTTGAAAAGACCTTTGTGATATTGAGTGAGCTGAAACAAATGTTGATTGGAAAATAAGGGCAAACCTATGGGTGAAGTCATGCATGTGTTCATCTTTGTGAGTGTGAGAGTTGTATGTGATTTCGAAACTATAAATTGTTGAAAAACTTTGTGTGAATAGGGAATCATCTTTGTGTGAGGGCATTTGAGTACCTTTGTTGAGCTTGAACTTGCATTTGAAGCAAGTATTGTCAACTTGAGCATCTTTGATAATGGTGAGTCACAATTTGAATCTTTGAGTGCACAATTGGTCATTGCATGAGTAAGTTGAGTCTTGTTGTGTGCATTCATGTTGAGTCTTATGTAGCACTGTTTGAGACATCCTTTTTGAACTGCTGAACTTGAGTTTTACTTGAAGACAAGAAAAAGTTTAAGTTGGGGGTGTTGATGAGTCTGAGATTTGGACTTATTTGGGTGTTTGTTTATATAGATTTAGTGTCTTCAAATGCTTAATTTGTGCCATAAACTGATGTTAAATCCTTGATTTTTAGGTACACGGATTGAGGAACAAAGCAAGGACACTAGCAGGCAAAAGGAACAAAACAAACTAAAGAATTGAAGAAAGGCAAGCCTAGTGATCGCCAAGAGCACTCGATGAATCGTCGAGTGGCTAGCTTGACCGCCTAAAGTTCCAGTGTGCCTGAGGGAAGAAACCAAGTCGGTGACAAAAAGGAGCAGTCAGCGAATCACTGAGTAGTTCGGCGAAGAAAAAAAGATATTGCCCAAAGTTACAGACCTTGAGAATGCTGAATGCTAAGGCAAAAGGTGATGGAAGAGATCGATTGGCGGCTCGCCAAGTGGTTTGGCGAGCCCGACTTACTTCGCCAAACAACCCTTTGTGGCTTATTTTTGGCAGCTATAAATTAGATTTTGAACATTTAGTTTAGTAACTTGATTCATTTTACAATACGAAATTAGCTTAGAACAGTTTTCTCTTGAGTTTTTTTTAGTTTTTGAAGAACCTTAGAGATTCAATTTGGAGATTTTGGAAGTGGGTTTCGAATATTCTGCAAATTGAGCATTGTAAAGACTAAATCTCTCTTACTAGTTGAAGGATAATCGATTCAGTAATAGTTTTTACCCTTTTATGATGTTTGGCTAAAACCTCAATTCTTAGGGTGTGATCATGTGATTATGGGTTGAATTAGTTTATGGGTATCGTTAATTACTAGTTTAAATGCTATTTTGAAGTGATTTTAATCATTAATTAAGGTTTAATTTATGAATTGCAGTTGCAAATGCAGTTCTATCTTTGTGTAATTGGCTTGCTCGAGAGAGAAGTTTTAGAACTAAGATTATTGATTAATGATTTGTGGGTATTGGGTTGAGCTGGGCTTAGCTCGAGAGAGTGAACCTTAAACCCAATTCTACCCATCTAGCTCGAAAGAGTGGACGAATTAAGATGTGGGTTGTTCTTCATTATCGTGCTTGTTGATGTTCGAAAGAAATCACCTGATTCGGGGTAGTTGCTCGAGAGAAATCTATCTCTCTTATAGTCTAGCCTGCTCACTGATTTTTAGCTATTTACTAGTAGTTTCAATTACCCATATACCTATATTTGCCTATAATCGATCACATCCCCAGAATTCTTCTCCCTATTGTTATATCGAAGTTTTGGTGTCTACTTTGTAGTTGATAATTACAAACAAAAACCCCATCTGACATTCATATCATCCCTTTTATTTAATTAATGTCTTTTTCGATAACTTTTATTCCTATGGCTGATTAGACCACGTTTGCACTTCCTAATTGAATTTGAAACACGTACCGCTCCCTGTGAGATTCAACCCCAACTCATTTAGTTGGGTTTTATACTGATTTACGATCGTTGACACCTAGAATTGGATGAGGTGTGCTTGAAACGTTAATCACCCTACAAAAGTCACTTGACATACATGCCACACAACATGATAGAAAATGCAAGAAGTAAAGGTGAAAGTCCAATTTTGACATAAAAGCGAAAGTCTAATCATAGTCTTGACAAGTCATTCTAACATTTCAAAATAAATGGTTAGAACGTAACCCGTACATCACGTACAACATCCAAAAATTAAAGACATAAGAAAGTAAAGTACAAGTGGCATGGTCCTCGAAACATGAGGGTTCACCAACTCTTTAATCTACAAAGCAATACACTAGTCACGAGCGGGAAGAGGAAGAGCCTAGGACCGTACATTATTTAAACAATGTAGGCACAATTATGCAATAGTACATGGAATGTACTAAGTATGAGGAATATGTAATAAAACATGAAACACAATGATAAGAGACATAAACGAAAACATGATATGCATGACCAAGCTAAGCATATTAAAATCTTTAAAGAAGAATCACAATTCATGAACATGGTCAATACATCTTAAAATTATAAAGAAAGCATCATAAAATCTTTGAAAGTAACTTTGTTCATTTTGTGGGATATTAGTTTTATCGATAATAGAAAATGTGAGCTATAACATAAAATCCGATGTAACTCCCACATCGAGAAGGGAGAGCCTACTTGCCAAGGTAGAACTTTGAATCATATCATATGTTATATGTGTATCCACTAGCTATGCCATTTATGACAATAATACGGGGGCATGTAGTTTGGAACAAGAGGTTGCTACAAGAGACTACCCTATTTGAGCCTCCACCACAAAGTTCTATCGGTGCTAAGTTAAATTCCAACGGAATGGACATATTCATAAACATATCATCATACTTGGAAAAACACAATTATGTTACTAATCCAAGCTTTCCAAAAATATATATTTTTAATCATTATTTGCCTCACATTTATTATTTGTATTTGTTCCTTTTTAGCATGAAGCTTTTATGGATTGTGCTTAATAGAGTATTTTATTTATAGGAGTAAATTGGTGTAAAGATGAAGAAGTTTGAAGCTAAAACGAATTAAAGATGAAAAATTATAGAAGGAAATCAACCAGGCATAGACTAAATTCAATATAATAATGTATAATATATAAAGTACAGATTTCAGATTTCAAATTGAAAACTACTACTGCCATGTGGCAGCAAGTGAATGAAAGAATAACTATAGATTGTTGAAGCGGTTGGGCAACGCATTGTACAACGCGGAACCCAATTTCTTTTGGTTTTGGGTTCCTAATTTATCTTGGACTCAATTATTTTATTTAGGATTTTCTACATCTATAAATAGTCCATAGGAATAATTATTAAGGAGAATCATGCTTTGTAAGAAAAGTTGTCAATGCTTTTTAGGGTTCGTTTCTTCTTCTTTTCTTAGACATTAGTAGCTAAAGGCCCTTGTTCTAGGGCTGTAGCTATAGGTAATTAGTGAACATCGATTGTTTTGAATTAATGTTGGTTATCGCTTAAATTACTTTTGTATTCTTGTTTTAGTATTTCATGCTTGATCACCATAGAAATAAATATATTGTCTATCCTTAGACTCGAGAAACAAAGAAGTAGATAGACCAAAAAATACAAAAAACTTGATCTCTTTTGCGTATCATTTGTTCAGATTCGTGTTCAGGATTGACACCTGGATGAACACCAAGCTTGGTTATAAAATAGGATGAAATATAAATGCTCACCAATTGAGTCTGTCTATCCCCGCTCAGCGATGTAGTTAGACAGTCAATTGGAGTAGGCAATTAGAGGTCGGGAGATCATGATCATAAAATCAACCCTATAAATTAGTAATTTGATAATCGTAGTTAATTGACCACCATTTTAGACACACCCGACATAAACTTACTCATCATTGCCCTTGAATCGACAACCATAGTTGGAGCATACTTAGACAATTGAGTAAACTTCAAGGCATACTCATTCACACTCATATTGCCTTGATGGAGATTAATGAGCTCAAGCACTTTCACTTCTCTCAAAAGGAAAGAAACGATCAAGAAAAGCTCCTTTGATTTTGTCCCAATCAAGAGGACCTGCATCAACCGCCCTCTCTTTCTTTCACTGGTTGAACCAAACTTGACCAACACCTTTGAGTTGGTAGGCGTACAATTCTGCCTTATCCACCGTAGACAATCCCATAATTCCCACTATCTTATTCATCTCATCAATGAACTCTTGATGATCCTCATCCACCATGGGACCATGGAGATCCAGAGGATTCATCCTACTGAAGTCCCTTATCTTTGTCATCGTCATACCCATATTTGGGTTCACAGGAGAAATATTCTCTTTATTGGTTTGGGCCGTCATAGATTAAGCCAACCGTTAAAGCGGCTTGGAATTTGGCCCGAGTCACTTGCTCAACCAAAGGATCGACTCGAACTTGAGGAATCTCAAGCTCCACATTCTCACCTGCATATTTTCTCACATATGCTCTATGAGGGGCCATATCTTGAAAAGCATCGGGGTAGATTTAGGAGAAGGATCTTTATAGTGATAGACTCTATGACACGATTTTAGAGTAATGAAAGAAGTGAAATTTCTAAACGCTTTGTAGTCTCCCATTCATAAATATGGTGTGCTTCACACTCATACTTTTCAAGAAACCTTAATACCTAAAGAACGAATTCAACCAAAGAATTGAGTTCACTCATGGACGGGAGAAAGGATGCCCATTGATGAAATCTCATGTAGCTGAAAGGAAAAATATTGGTGGAATATCTGAACTTAAAGCTTGCAGATAAAGAACCCTAGTTTATTACTTGAGAGAATCACATTAGCCCGTTCTTGAACTTTGAGATGAGTTATCTTGAAAATTCTAGGTTTCTTGAAGAGGATCTTGAACTTGTAGTCTTTAAATCTTGGAATATTGGAAAAATATATTTCTTGATGTTCTTGATCTATGGGAGAAGGAGAAGTAATTTTGAGAGTATCTATATGTATAAGGATGTTATTATGTTATAAGATGGAATTGAGAAAGTTACTAGGGGTAAGAGGGCAAGAGTAGCCCTCTTGGAACGTAAGAAGACGTGGAAAATTGAATAAAAAAGACTTTTTCATGAATCTCGTGGTCAAATCGGTGATTTGGAGGTTCCATCGCCAAAATTTTTGGTAGATCGCCATAGTGGGAATCTTTGAATCGCCAAAATTAACAGTTTCTGAAGGTTTTATGGCCACTTTTGCGATACGCCAAACGATTTGGCAATTCATCGAATTGAAAGTTGTCATCACCGAATTTTCTAATATGCGTATGTTTCAGTAAAACAACTATAGCTTTCTACTCCAAACTCAGATAAACAAATGGTTGATAGCTTTGGAAAAAACACTGATAGACCTTTACTTTGATAGGTTATGAGTCATCTAACTTATCATATTATGAGAGATATGATCATTTGAAGTTAACTCTTGTAAGATCTAATGAAAAAACTTAATCGGTAGGAAAGCTTAAACTCGACTTAGTGCTAGAGATTTTTTATGATTCTAAACCACACCTGATACACTCCCTACATATAGTAATACACCTTAACACACATGCACAATTAAGATACCATACGATCCATGTTGATATGCTTTTACGACAAATAACTCAAATCTTTAGCATAGGATTTTTCAAGGTGTTACAGATCGATCTTTAAAACAACTATAATTGTTAATAAGTTTCAAGATGTGTTACAGAGGATTAACCAAATATTTCATTTAGTTTAGAAATAAATTTAGGCGTTGATCCATTCTCAATGACTCAATATAGTTCTATGTTTTTGTTGATATGACTTTGTGGAGTAAGTAACAATTACAAATTAACTTTGAGAGTTTCTAAGAGAGAACAACTGGTCTTGAGGTGTTCAATCTTGTTCTTCAAGATGGAAGACTTATGTTGTTGGAATTTTTTTTTTCAAAAAGAAAGAGAAAAGAGACTTATCATCATAAATAAAAAATTATTACTCAAATAATATTTTTAGTGTATTATTGTTTTATTGGAAAAAGGCCCTAAAATACCCCTCAACTATGTGAATTGGTACAAAATTACCCTTCTTCTACCTTTCGGGCCTAAAATACCCTCGACTTTAACCTTTTGACTCTATTTTGCCCTCATCTTTAACATACAAAATCATAATCTCAAATAACAAAATCATTAATGACGTATCATTATTCTATTGGTTACCCTAATAATTTATTAAAACAATCAAAAGAATCAAAACCACTCGCTCCACCCAAAATCCCCAAATCTTTTAACTTGAACCCAATATAAAATCAAATTCACAATTTCAAACTGCCAACAAACCCATCTACCTCTTTTGTTCCTTTCTTTAATTACTACTAGAAAAATCTCTGAATCCATATTTGAATTTATTATTCCAACAAGTTGATAAGTCAGAAGAAAAAGGAAAATCACCATCCCCTAACACTGGCTGGATGAAATTCAAATAAAAAATAATTAATGTTCATAAAAGCTAAGTAATTTAATTAGAAAATGTAAAATTTAAAGAGAAAGGAAAGAAATCTGAAAATTTAGGGTTTGAAGAAATGAATAAATTGATAAAGAGCAAGCCTTTGATGCGAGCTATAGATGAACTTGCAGGAATTGATTTGCGGTGTTTATTGGCGTCGTCACCGGAGAAATGGAGGTCGGGTGGGGCTTTTGGGTTAAAAGATTTGGGAATTTTTACGGGTGGGGTTTTTGGGTGGAGCGGGTGAGTTTGGTATTTTTAATTAATTGTTAGGGTAGCCAATAGGATAGTGACACGTCATTAATAAATTTGTTAATTGAGGTTATGATTTAGTCCGTTAAAGATGAGGGCAAAATAGAGACAAAAGGTTAACGTCGAGGGCATTTTAGGCTGAAAAGGTAGAAAAAGGGTAATTTTGTACCAATTCGCATAGTTGAGGGGTATTTTAGGCCATTTTCCGTTGTTTTATTAACTTTTTTTTATCTCGAGGTAATTAATTCAATCGTTTGTTTGAATGTTTTTCAATAATTTAATTTTTATTAACTTGTATTTGAAAAAGATCAACTTGTTTTGGAGATTTTTCAAATTAATTCTTCAAATCTCAAAACTAGTGTTGAAGCTTTTAAAATTTTTGAGTTTAAAAAATATGTTTTATAAAAAAATAAATAAGATTTACTGAATGATTTTTTTAATACGGATGATGAGAGTAAAAGTCTTGAGTTTATTGGATATTTTTTAACTGATCTTAACTTATTTTGGTCCAATATTTTGTAGGTATTACTAATTTCTTGCTAAATATGTCGGGTGAAGTTCCAGAATTAGAGCTAAATAAATTTAAAAATAGAGAAAATTACATTTTATTGGAGTGAAAAGGCCCACGCAAATGTATATCATCAAGTTTCAATCGTGCGGACAAGAAAGAATGGGAGTTGGCAATTGGTAGCCTCGCGCGGTCGGCTGCGCGAAGTATCTCCAGTGCGTGGCCGCGCAGGAACTCGATGAAAATAAGTCTAAATTAACGATATTTTTGAGATTTTAAAGAGGAAGACCCCATGCTTTATAAGGAGAACTGATCCCAAAGTTTAGGGCGTCTGGAAAGGCGTAAAAATCACAAGGAGCAAGAAGAAGAAGAAAGAACGAAGAATGGTACATCACTCTAATCCAAAACGGAAGTTGGAATTAAGAGTTGTTTGTAATGTCTTCTAGTTTTTTCCATATTTTTGTGAACTTGTTTATTTTCTATGGAGTAAATTCTAAATAGGGCAAAGACAATATGATGCAAGGTTGTTACTTTTGGGTTATGCTTTTATTCGAAGGCATAAAACCGTGAATTGCTATTCATATTAGTATTGAAAAGTTAGTTATTCTTTTGCATTTTAATCGAAAGAAAAGTGCCTTGATTATTATTTTTTTATCCCACAGTTCAATTCTTGATTCATAGTTCATGAAGTAATCGAAAGAGCTTGAGAACTGTTGTAAAGGATAATCGTTAGAAAGTATTCACAAGAAGCTTTCCTAGAACTAACCATTTCAGTACATCTTTGTGTATGTTTACTTTGTTTACATTACTAGTCTATTGGAAGTCAAATTCATTCAAAAGAAGAGTTTTACTTATTGATACAAATAGTAATCAACTTTTGTATTTGTAAGAAACAAAAATATTTATTTGTGAACCTTGAACTTAAGTAATATCCTTAGAATTGCAACCTTGCTATCGTATTGTTTGTGTCTCTAAGTCCCTTAATTGATAGTCAATTTTTAATATTCGTTTCATATTTTGTTGAATAATTAGTGATAATAATTTACATTTTTCAACATAGTGGTTTTACCACACAAGATTTGATTTTCTGAATTATATTGAATTTCTACTAGAACCAATCCTTGTGGATATGATACTTTACTATAATATCTTTGACTAGCGAAGCGCTTAATCATATTGTGTTTTGCACTTGTCAACAGACATCAACTCACATCTATTGAATTGATTGTAAAAGTCCTCTTCGGAGTTTTCAAAAAGGCAAAAGAACAACAAAGAGAGTGCGAGATTGGTACAGTGTATACACTGATTGACTCATCTCTCAATCCATCTAGAGGATGAATTGTGCTTATATGTTTATGATCTACTAGTTTGATTCAAGCACAAAATTTTGAGAATTCAAAATCACGACACAACATTAATCGTCATATCCTACATAGCTTCTCTTTGCCACAAATCTACTCTAAAAGTCATTTTTTTCCTCCTTTGAATTCAAAGTTATTTCGTTTTCATTTTTGTTATTTTTAATCAAGATTTGGATTTAGTGATGATCTACTCGTTGATTGAAGATATCATTGATACGTGTTGAAAATCCAAAATGGCGGCACCACTCAAGCTGCCACACATCAAGAAACCTCTTTACCGTAGATCCACTCTAGAACTCCACTTGACTAGAAATAACCGAATCAATAGAAAATTTTCAATTCATTAGGTTTTCCGATGTAAACAAAGTAACTTTTTCACTAATTTAGATCATTTGAAATCACATTATTCCTTTTCTATTATATTTTTCATACTAAGATTAAGTGTTGATGATCTAATAGTTAATTCATGATAGAAACGAAGTCTAAAATGATTGTATAACACGAGTCGTCATATCTCTAAAGACTCTAATTGTCGTAGATCCATTCTAAAACTCTTACCAATCTAAGTAATTTGAATTCAAAAAAGTTACTAGATTAACTTGGGAGTAGCACATATTTTCAATTTGGAGTAATAATTTGGGTTCACCTAAATTTGATCCAAACACTATTTAAGAGAGTACGATGACAGTGAAGCTCATGATTGAGAGAAAAATGAATGCACCGTCAAAAGCCCTTTGAAGGTGTATTTTTGAAATCCGACACATTGCTTTCTCTCTCTTTCATCTCCGGCCCCTCTTGGCCTATCCCCTTCCCCCTGCCAAATCCGAACACTGTTTTTTTGTAATACCAGTGAAGATTATACTTTGTTTTTGTTGCGGTTTTATTCAAGAAACTATACGAAAAACTATTCTTGAGTAGGCCTGTTTGCGGGGGGTTGGAAAAGCCCTAAATTTTCCATCTGGGTCATTGAGATTTAGGGTTTTAATTGAAAGCCACATCTTCCATTAGAACCCTATAGAAAGCGTGTATTGAAGCTGTTATGTTGTGTATATGATGTGCAATTACTTGTATTAGGGTTAAGATTTGTAGAATTTGTTCCGTAGTGTTGTGTTTGATTTTGAGATGGATGGGCGGAGAATATCTGCTAGTCCTCGTCCGTGTTGTGGTAGGAGGGTGGTGGCTAAGAAGCGTTCTCGTGGAGGGATTGATGGGTTTGTGAATAGCGTCAAGAAGCTACAGAGGAGGGAGATTTGTTCAAAGCGTGACCGTTCTTTCAGTATGAGCGATGCTCAGGAGCGCTTTCGAAATATTCGATTGCAGGTATGAATGGATCTTTTCTCAATTCTTGGTTTTGAATTAATTCGTTCCTTAGGTTTTGTATATCTTGAGATTTCGTAGTCGCTGTTGAATGAAGTGGAACATAAATTGGGTTTATGGTGGTTGAGAGGTTTGGGGATACTAAGAGGTGCATAGATAGGTTTACAGTGCAGTTCTTTTTTTTCTTGTTTGGGGACCATATAGGTAAATTAACTCCGTGTCTCCACTCGAGTAATTTTATGTGATGAATGGAGGATTTTGCCAAATGGACTTCTAAATATATTGGAGAATTGATGTGAGGCTGTGATGGATGAAGTGAATGTTTATCGACAATCTTGTCGCTTATAAGGGTTGGATATAGAAGAAGAGCTAAAAGTTGTTTACCTCTTTTGCCAAAACAGGGAAAACACCTTATTTGGATTTATAAGGGGAAAACCGCGTGGAGGATGAATTTGTGTTCTATTTGGGTGTTACGTTATAGGTAAGAAGCTGGAGATATATGTGGTTGAATTGTTGCAGATCTTAGCAGTCTTAAGGAGGTCTAGGAGAATGCTTGTTGGTGTTTATGCTGGGACAGAGTTATAGTTCAAACAGAAGTTGAGTGCACTTCACCTAATGTAGTGGGTTTGATAATTAGTTCTATATGGCGAATGGGTTGTTCAGTTATTTCTTATGCATTGTAGTTGTATATAAGAGGTTCTATCCTTTTACAATATTGAAATTTGGTCTAAAACTAAATTCAGTTTAAGAAATGGTTATCCTAAGATTTATACTGAAAATAGTCTTGGGCATTGAGTAAGAATTGCAATTTTCTTATTAGGTTGCCAGAGCAGTTGAAATTATTTCTTCTGTGTTCAGACAGTTCTAATTAACTTTTTTTTTAGTTTTTTTGTCCTTTTCTTTTAATGCTAAGAAGTTTTACTTTGAACTTTCTTCTTTTTCCTGGATAAATTGCTCTGAACAGTGATATCTCTGTCATCTGAAAGTTTAACAGAATCTCTCCCAGTTCCTATCTATTCATGCCGAACAGTAGCAGGAAGCTGGCTAGAATAGATCCTTAACCTCGGTGAAGGAATTTAACCAGCTCATTCTTTTATCTTTGTTGAGCAAACATGACATGAGTTGCTGAGTTGATTTACTACGGTGTATTCTCTGTACTTTTTTTTTTTTGCATCATATAGGTGTTTGAGTCAACTCTCTTTGATGCAAAAAAAAAGAAAAGAAAGCTGATAGCTAAGTTGTTTGACTTGAAATTTGTGCAACATTTTAATTGAACTAATGAACATCCAGTTTGAAATGCCAAGTAATAGCATGATTGCATGAAACAGAGTTTTTTTTTTTTTTCTTTTTTGAGAAAGGTAACCGAGAAACAGAATTATTATTGTTTTGCCTTAAGTGATGCATTTTAGAGCAGGTAATACGAGAGAGCTGATAGCTTATATCTAAGTAATAGATGTCTTCTGCACGTTTGTAATGGAATTCATGCTGTATGATGAGAAGTCTTTTGCTGATTGCATGTTAAAAGTTCATTGTTCAGATAACATATCTTTTTATGTTGTTTGTGATTTATTCCATCATTAATGTCCGACTAATATATAGATTTACTTTTTTAATTCTACCTTTTGGATTCTGGGAATTAAGTATCTCCATTTCTGAGTTGGTTAAGTTCATTGGAAATTCTGTCGTTTGTGTTTCTAGAAATGAGCGTGGACTATAAAGCTAAGAAAAAAGAACAGGGTTTACAGATTGTGGCCTTTGAGGGTTGGTTTTTGAGAAGGAAGAATTTCATTGTTTTTAAGTATATATATTTTCTTGAAATGATTTACCACATACTAATTGTTGTTGTCTTGATGCAATTCAGTATTCCATCAAAAAATAATTTCCAGTTAGTTGAAAATTCTATTTTTGTTACATATCCTTTCTTGTTAATTTAGTTCTGCTGACACCTTCATTTCATTTACTTATGATCTTAGGAGGAATATGACACCCATGACCCTAAGGGACATTGTGCCATGGTGCTTCCTTTTCTTAAGAAAAGATCAAAGATAATTGAGATAGTTGCTGCACGTGATATTGTCTTTGCCCTTGCACAATCTGGCGTCTGTGCAGCATTTAGTCGAGGTAAAGCAAATTGTTGATAATTTTTCCTGTATATTTGTATCCTCTCCCCTATCTATCTATCTATCTATCACCTCTGTGCATGTGCAGTGACTTCAAGTAAATTGATCCATATTGTTACAAATAATGCAGAGACAAATGAGAGAATATGCTTTCTGAACATCAGTCCAGATGAAGTTATACGAAGTTTGTTTTACAATAAAAACAATGACTCGCTCATCACTGTTTCCGTCTATGCATCAGATAATTTCAGTTCCTTGAAATGCAGAACTACAAGAATTGAGTATGTGATAGCTACTACATCTTGGTTTCTCTCTTACGTATGCTCTTTTATCATGTTCTAATCTGATATATTTGATAAAATTAGATATATTCGGAGGGGTAAACCAGATGCTGGCTTTGCTTTATTCGAGTCAGAGTCATTAAAATGGCCTGGTTTTGTGGAGTTCGATGATGTCAATGGGAAAGTTCTTACTTACTCTGCCCAGGATAGGTAATTGTGCTGTTATAAAGTCCCTTTTTTAGTGCCAAAGAGATCCCACCCGCCCACCCCAAAAAAATAGATCCGGTGTTTTTTATTCACGTGAAGTTGTTTTTATACTTACGGAACTCTTTTCACTTTCATCAGCATATACAAGGTGTTTGACCTGAAGAATTACACAATGTTATATTCAATCTCGGACAAAAATGTTCAAGAGATTAAAATAAGGTAAACTCATTACTTTTTGCATGTATGGCTTGATTTGTTGCTTGAGTAATTGTGTGGAAACACTTGTCTGCATTATATTCTTGCTTCTTCGGGTGTCATTCCCGGTCAATAAGCTATTGCAATTATTACTTGATCCCTGATAAGCTTACCATATAAATGCTTTAGCTAGTATTCAAACTAACTTTTTTTCGTGAATGGACTAAAGAACTACTCCCTCTATTTCAATTTGTTTGTCTTACTTTTCTTTAAATTCATGTAAAAAAGAATTCCTCTATTTTTTTTGGCAAATCTTTATTTCTAACTTTCCACATGGCACATTTAAGAACACAAGATTAAAGGACATTTGGTGCATTCTACCTATCTTTAGTTTAGGACCACAAGATTTAAGTCTTCTTTGTTGTCTTAAACTCCGTGTCAAGCCAAAAGCAAGCAAACAGGTCAAAACGGAGGGAGTATTATTTGTGTATAATTTCATGTTTGCTTGAGTCGCTACCAATTTTTTTAACATTTTTATGATGTCCTCAATTTTGTGTGTTGCTCCCTTCTAATTCTCCGTATATCGGTTTTTTCCTGTGTCCCCAGATGTTTAATAGCTTTTGTTTGTTTGTGTGATAGTGCTTTTTAAGATTCTATTTAGTTGTGGGAATAACATAAATCTTTCAAGATCTCACGTTTGAAAGGTTATGACCAAGTGAAGAATGGATGATTAAGTAATGTGGGTTCATTCCACTGAATAAAATTCTGATTGATTGTGGTATACAAATATATTTTTCATAACCTTGCTGTGAATTGGCTTGACAAGACCTGGATAGCTTGTCTTATAATTTTTTAATGATTTCTCCCTTGTTCTTTTAAGCAGCCCGGGAATCATGTTGTTAATATTTACCAAAGCTAGTGGCCATGTGCCTCTGAAGATTCTGTCCATCGAGGACGGTACTGTTCTTAAATCTTTCAACCATCTTCTTCACCGAAATAAGAAGGTTGATTTCATTGAACAGTTTAATGAAAAGCTTCTTGTCAAGCAAGAGAACGAGAATCTTCAGATTCTGGATGTGAGTAGCTCTATGTTCCACAGTTCGTTGTGTTCCTTTATCATTTTATCTAATGAACTACTGGATGCAGGTACGTAACTCTGAGTTGACGGAAGTTAGCAGGACTGAGTTCATGACCCCCTCAGCGTTCATATTTCTGTATGAGAACCAGTTGTTCTTGACATTCAGAAACAGAACAGTTGCTGTTTGGAACTTCCGCGGAGAGCTTGTTACTTCATTTGAGGATCACCTTTTATGGCATCCTGATTGCAATACTAACAACATTTACATAACTAGTGATCAGGACCTAATTATTTCATACTGCAAAGCTGATTCTGATGATCCCTTATCTGAAGGAATTGGTAAGTTGGATTTTGAGAATTCCTCAATTCTTACTTGATGATTGAAAACAACACTACTTATGTAAATCCATTTTAAGTGAGGGTTGACTTCCATGCTGTTTAAGAGTAAACTCTTTGAATGATTATTATTATTAGTACACTACTGCTGTTGTTGTTGTTGTTATTTTTACTTGTTAGCATCATCATTATTGTTTACGTTAGTCTTGTATTAATTAAAGTTGTTTTTATCATCATCGTCTTCAAATGTTGGGTAGATACTGGAATAAATGTATTGGCATGTTTCGTAAGGGATTCATATAGCGACTCTGCTAGCTTGGAATTGACACATTATTGTTGTTGTTGTTTGTTTAGTATGGTATACAAGAGTCTAAATAATTGACTGAAATGTTAAAAAATAAAGATGTCTGTTCGAAGCATGTACTATTTGAAATAACTTATAGTAATATTTGTTTTAAAATTTGTTGGAAGAACAAAAAACTTGCCATTTTTACTAAGGAGGTCAATTTTTTGGACCTACTCTATATTTGGCTGTATATCATGATAAATATGATTAATGTGCCACACATGTCCTGTATTACAGATTACCTCAACATATTTTAGTATGCATAGAGCCAGGGAGTAATACCTTGAGGGCTGAACTAGTGGGATTATTTGCAGATTTGATGTTTATCTCTTCGGTTATTTTTTGTTGTATATTTATTTTATGGATATCTGAGTATGAGTATTGTTGTTTGGCAGCGGGATCTATTAATATCAGCAATATTCTGACTGGTAAATGCCTTGCTAAAATAAAAGCAACCAGCGGCAAGGCCACTGATGATTGTAATGCTAGTGGCAGTGTGCCTGGTAAAAAAAGTTACAACTCAAATAAGCGGGACCAAGATTCCAGAATTAGGAGCACTGTTGCAGAAGCCCTAGAAGACATCACTGCCCTTTTTTATGACGAAGAGCGCAACGAGATCTATACTGGGAACAGGCTTGGACTGGTCCATGTATGGTCTAACTGACTAATTATCCTGCTCCCCTGATGTCTAAGATTGTTACTGATGGAGGAATGCCTCAGGTAACATTGTATCACTAGTATAGTGTTTTTTAGTCTTGTACCCAAAGGAATGGTTTGAGTTGTGTCATCTCTATTTACTTTAAACTGTACCGTTTGTTTGTAATGTGGTTGCTTGGGTGATTGCCCTGTTAGATGAGGTATTCTAGATGATTTCTAGTGTTCTGCTAGTGCTTTTGTAACTTAGGGCTGTCTACTGAGTCGTAGTCAGAGCTAGTTAACCAGTAAGTCTCATTTACTTCAGCCATTCTAATGCTTTAAATGGTTGAGAGCACAGTGTTATGTTTAAGTGACACTGCTTGTTGTTTCCTTAAGTGAATGATTTCTCTACTTCTCTTTAGTTATTGAGTGTTTCTCCCTCTATTTGTGTATGGTTTTTGTTTACTGTAACAATTTGAACTATGAAACTGGAGTTCCCCTGTTCCAAATCGTGGCCAACGAGGCTTGCTAAGTTATGCTTAAGACTTTGGTTTCAACTGTTAATTTGGTTTCAAGATAGAAGGGAAATGATCCATGCTTCAAAATTTATAATTACTTTAATCAACTCTCAGGTCAAGCTTCTTCTCTGTTGTACGATGTCCAGAGTTGAACCAATTGAGGAAGAGGAACCCTATGTAGCTTAAAAACCATATTTAGATGCTGTGGGCTCTCCTAGAGTAAAAAAATCTGTCATTCAAGATAGTTAAGGTAGTTCTTGCAGCATGTGGTATATATGCCAAGTTTAGATAGTTCTTGCAGCATGTGATATATATGCTATATCCACTACTTTATGGCTTTTATATTAGACATTTCATTGCCATTCTATCTGGTAAAGGCTGTAATTTTCAAGTGAATAGAGGGTTCTCCTAGTATAATACTAGCACTCCAGTTTTGAATTACATAGATAAGCTTCTACCTACTAGGACGAAATGGTTATAGAGCAGCAGGCAAAATGGATGTCTCCGCTGTTGAAAAGGGTTGGTCTTGGAAACTGGCATATTTAGAGATAAAAAATTAGGTGTGTGAGGACTGGAGATGAATAGAGACAAGAAGAAAAGGATATATAGTGTGTGTGTGTGTGGGGGGGGGGGGGGGGGGGG
>JAJOOR010017540.1:0-20849 GCA_036250505.1 Solanum acaule
CACATCATAGAAACTCATATATATCCAATTATATTATCTATCGGTACAAAAATTTAAGTCCTTTCTTGACTGACTTTTAGACTTCAATGGAACACATGGTACTTAACTTTTTTTTAAGAATAAAACGTAAGTATTACACATTCAATTTATTTTTTTCAATTTCAAACAGGACATGATACATTAACAGTCAAAATTCACTATGCTAAAAAATTGAGAAGCCAAAAAGGCTTAAATAACAGGAAACGCAAACAAACTACCAACCTTTTACAGTAAGCTCCGTGTCATAAATTTCTTTAACAAGCTCAGGACTAAAGGTTTTCTTCTCTTCAGTTTTCGCCCAATTGGAAGCTGCAATTTTAGTCAAGCGGTCACGTTGGATCTCAGCAAGGGTTATGGAGCTAGGTATGTTCGACCCGGGCTTCGACTCCGGCGGCTTCTCACTCATAGAAGGCAGCATTTTCTGTGGAGCCTCCGCCGTCTGCGGCGATGCTTCCACCGGGTACTCAGCTACCCGATGGCGCCGGAAATCGTAGGTGCCAGTTCCGTATACCTTGGTCATAATTGCTGTAATTACACTTCCGAAGAGAAAAAGTTAAGGGTTCTTGTTCCTCTATGAGATTTGAGAACCTAGCAGAGGAGAACGAAGAACAGGGTTTATCGTAAAAGAGAGTTTTTGGGGTTTTGAAGATATTGGCAGTCACTTCAGAAGAAGTGAAGGCCAAGAAGAAAATGCAGAGCTAACTTGAAATTTGTAGTTCCGACCCGAACCGGCCTGACCCAAATTTAAATGGATGCAAAGAGATTAATAAGCTACCGTTATGTTTCTTAGCTATAGTTTTGTTTGCTACGCGTATTTTTATTTGTATTTTTGTTTGTCAATCTACAAAGATGGTAAGTATATATAAAATTATGTATTTATATATCTAGAAATCTTCCAGAGCTTATACAAATTAAATGTATTAACAAATCATATACAAACACGATAAATAATTCGTATACAAATAGTTAGGGTAAGCATATATGAATTCTGAATTTATACAATTAGGAACCGAATTATACAAATTCTCAACAAAAGATTACTTGGACGAGTACCTTTTAATAAATAATTACTGATTTTAGCGACATTTTTTATTTATTAGGAGTACCATTTATAGCAATACATAGCAATACTATGATAAATCTGCAATATGTATTAAAAGTGAATTATGTATGCAATGTATATATAATATAACTGTTTTTTTAAAATATATTATGTTTGTTTGGTAAGAAATTAACACATTGTATTATAGGTGTATTAAAATGTTATAAATAGTAAATATTTTCTTAGTATAGAATATTTATGTAAGTTTCCCAATTTTGAATGTGACCCGCGTAATATGATTATCTGTTAGTGGCGAAAAGTAATTTCATCAAATTATAGCTATGTAAAATAATTAATTTGTATAAATTTACTTAATCATATAATTTTTTCTAATTATTACTAGCGGGACATGGCCCGTGCTGAGCATAGGCCCAACCAAGCCCAACATTTTACATTTTGAAGTGGTGAATGTTTTGCACTCATTTTATGGACTATAGTAATATAGTTAGAGTTGACACAAACACTAACATTGCACACGAAAAAAAACATAAGGCTGCAATTATATTGATGTAAAATAAACAAAGCAACACCAATAATATTTAATGAAACTTGACTAATCCAATCAAATTAAGAATGAACACAGACAAATGATCTCATTTTCTTGAATATACTACTAAAATATATCACCACTTTCCACGAAGTTCAAATTTGTAGAAGCAGTAAATCCATTTGAAGGTTGATATAAAGCAACTTTAAAATATCATATGTATTTCATTCTTCAACGTTCACAACTTTTTCAATGGCATGGTTAAGAGTTCATGATATAACTATTTAAGTTCGTGTACAATTCAAGGGACCATGCAATAGGTCCTAAAGTGGTCACCAGGGACGGCCTGAGAGTTTAGGGGTTCAAACGAATCCAATTGCTTTTTCATAAATTTTGTATTTGTATTAAAAAAAAATATATATATGTTCATATTAACTTGTGAACCTCCTAACAAAGTTGATAAATGACACAGTGGTAAGAATTGTTAAAGACAAACCCTTTATGGATTAATAATCATGGAGGACCATAAACAATGTTATCTGCTATCGATTTTTCCAAGGTTAGAATTGAGTTGTTCCTCTACAAATCAACTGTGATCATGATGGTCTAACACAACAAAAACTACATAATTTTATTGTAGAGAAAGAAATCAATCACTTAAATGTCAATGCATCATAGTTTTTTGTTAGAATTTTTTTGTATCTCACACCAAATGCAAAACGAAAAAATATGATTAAATAAAAAAAGACTCAAATATGTTATCAAAATTTGAGAAAAAAACTCATTTATGTCATTCCATAAAAAATTGACACATTTTTGCCATTGTCATCCAACAAGTGTCTATTTATGTCATATTATTTTTTAACAAAAAATCTCTCCAGTTTTAACATACAACTTTATACATGTGGCAATTATGATATGTCCACGTCATTAATTAAATAGAACTTTGAGAAAAAACTTATTTATATCATCCGTTAAAAGTTTGACTCACTTTTGACAGAAAACATATCAGGTTTTAACATACCACTTTATACATGTGGCAATTATGATATGTCCACGTCATTAATAAAATTGAACTTTGAGAAAATGCATATTTATGCCATCGGCTAAAAATTTGGCTCATTTATGCCATTGTCGTCCAACAAAGTGTCCATTCATACCATTATTTTTCAACCAAAAAACATATCTGATTTTAGCATACCACTTTATACATATAGTAACTATGATATGATTTCTATTAAAAAATGATGAAATGAATTGACACTTTATTGGACGATTATGACACAAACAAGTCAAATTTTTAACTGATAACATAAATATTTTAAAAAAAAAGTTGGATAACATATTTGAACATTTTCTCTAAGGGCCCGTTTGATCATACAACATGAAATCATGAGATGAAATTGAAGTTTTATGATTTGGAGTTTTTGTGTTGTATATTTTTCTCATAAACATAAGAATTTCATAAGTTGTAAAACTATTTAAATAATTCCAATTATTTATTTAATCTTACCAAATAAACAAAAAATTATAAAATCGCATAATAAATAATTACAAAGTTATTGTGGCCAGTCTCGTTCACTCAATATAGAAGAAAAACTATTTTTTTAATTAAACATTAAAGTCATAGTAATAAATTTGATGAATATAAATGATTAAGTAGGAATTGATTTAAAATAATAATGAATTTTATGTTGGTAAGAACCTACGTCCAGGGTTGGATTGCGTCCATGAGGTATTCATTTCCACAACGACCCCACATTGACATAACACATTTGCAGTTAAAGAAGAAGAAATCGATGAAGAAGAGATATTCTGATGAGTAGCTCCAACTTAATGATGAAGAGAAACAAAAGAGGAGAAATAATAGAAGAAGGGGAGAAATTAGGGTTAAAGGGGAAGAAGATCGTTGGTGGGTGGTTCAGGGATCCACATCAACGCCTTCAAAACGTCTTCACACGCTCAAGCGACGTGAGATCACATTTTGTGCCACATCTGCCAGCAGTGTTTAAAAGGAACAAATTATAGGTGGTTCAAGGATTCAATAGGAAAATGACGTAGTTGAGGTACCTGAAGGGAAAAACCCAACAAGTTTAGGGGTCTGTTTATGAGTTCCGCCTTTTAAAAAGTAATGATATCATTATAAAATTTACTTACCTATGAAATAAATGGCGATAAAAATGTGAGGCTGTTTTAGCAAAATATAAATTTGTGAGTAAAATTAAAAAATGTCCAAACATTAATTTCATCTAACAATTTCATATCGTGTTATGATATCGCATAACCAAATGCCTACTAATTAAAATAACCATAAAAAATAACTAGAAAAAAGAAAGAAAGAAAGAAAGAATGAGGTTGAAATACTAGGAACGAAAATCTCCTCTTATCTAAGCAAGCAAACTATAAACCATCAGGGCAGCTTCCATGGCCAATTCTGCACCTTTTACAAAATAGAGAAGAAAATGGCCTTAATCCCTCATTCCCAAGTTTTCTCTTCTTTCCCAGCCATCAATTCTTTAACAAACCCATTTCCCAAAATCTTCAGGACGATCAAAATCTCAGCTTCTTCTTCATCACCCAATAACTCACAAGATGAACAGATTGTTGAGACTGACCCTGTGAAGCTCGCATTTGCAAAATCCAAAGCGTATAAGAAAGAAATTAAATTAGTTGATCCTTCTCCCAGGATCGCCCAAAATGGTGGGTCAGTGTCGAAAGCGAATGACAGTGATGAAAAAATTGCATTGAACAGTAACACTGTACAAGAAGGTGAGAAGATATCTTCTTCTTATTTACGAAAAGTTTCCACCCTCTGGTTATTTATTCAATATTTCAATTCGAATGATGAATTTAGTCTGTGTCAAATTGCATTTTAGAAATTAGCAAGCGAGAACTTGAAAACCATTATGATGTAGGAAGCAGTTTTACTTTTCGAGTTTGAAGCAACATGGCCGAGGGTTTATCGGAAACAACCTCTATGCCTCCTAGGTAGGGTAAGGTCAACCTACAACTACCCTCCCCAGACCCCACTTTGTGGGATTTAAGTTTAAAGCGACATGGATGTGCTTGACATTTTATATAGATGGATGGTAAGGAGCCCTGCATATAGCTAATGCAGTGTGTGGTTGGTGTTATAGTAAAGATTTACCTTCGCATAACTAATGCAGCGTTTGGTTAGTGGTATTAAATAATTAGAATAAGAACATGCGTATTGGTAATATGCGAGTCAAATATCTAAACACAAGATTTCTTTAAAGTAGGTAATCTCTACATATCATTCCCTGTTTCATTATTCCTTACTGTATAATAATCGCTTTATTATTATTTTTTACTGCTTTAAGAACTCGTGGATTATAATCTTAGGATGACTAGCATGTGAACCAAATGAGCTTAGTCTTTTGTTATGCAAAGGAGAAGGGCTTTATTATCCTTCATTTGGTACTGCAATGTTATCCTGCAGCATTCTTGAAGATGAAATTAGACAGAATAATAAAATTTTGCTATCTGAAATAATAAGTTGTATTGAGCTGAAGGCTGTGAATTTTGGTATCGATGGTTCTACTTTGTCAAATATTTATTCTAATATTTGGAACTGATTTCTTCTGTGTAATACTAATTGATAGGACCTCACTGGTAAGTGATATAAGCTCATGTGCATTGAGTTCCATGTTTTTGGACCCGAATGTGGTGCTTGGGAAATAAAATGGTGTAATTGAAAAATGAGATTATTTAGGAATACACATTGAATACATTCAATGCTGAAATCATTTCTGGTAGTAGATCCATAGTCAAATTCAAAGTTGTTCGAATTGTGTAATCATCAATTACTGACTTGTGTAGGATCTAATAAAGAGAATGGGGAAAATGACTTCATCAAAAAAGAGAATGGGAAAAGTGACATAAATGCTTTACCCAAAGAGAGTGTTAGAAAGAAGGAAAAGTTGTCGATCTCAAGTATTGATTTTGTGGGGCTTGGTTTTTCTGATAATAAGAAGAGCAGGGGACTGCCTGCTGGATTGGTTCCAATAGTAGACTCGTTCCCTGGAGGAGACTTGCCTGACGTAGAAATACTTGTTGGGGACACAAGCAAGTTTGTAGATACCGAGACATCAAAGTCAAACCGCATCCAAGAAGATGACATGGATACCTATAAGCCAAAGGTTTCCACCTGGGGAGTTTTCCCCAGACCGAATGACATCTCTAAAACTGTAGGTTGCCTATTATGACTTGTGTTTTAGCTTTTTCTATCATGCATTGTCTTCTTATTCAGTATGCTTCTTTTCTAGTTATCCATTATGATGTCATGGAAGTAGCAGCTTTTAATGCTTTTGCAGAAGTTTATGCTTTCTTTAATATGCTTGAGTTCAATATTTTATGGAGTGGCAGTAGGTTAGTTTCTGCTCTAACTCCCAATTACAGAACCTCACTAATTTGACCAAAATTCTTCCTAATTCCTAAAGCAGAAAGGTATAGTAGCAAAATATGCTAGTGCTAAAGGAAAGATAAACATAGAAAGCTATGCAAAACTGGATAAATGATATCATATTTCTATCCTCTCTTCAATAAATTAACAGGATTATTGTTTGGAAAATTAAATTCCTTCGGGTTCTTGCATTATGTTGTAAAGAAATCTGTTTGCCCATGGTATTTAAAAAATATGTGTAGCATTTAAAGTTGGGATTGTATTCTCAAAAAAATTTGAAGTTGGGATTTTATTGTTTCAATTATTCGGGCCTATGATGTCTAGTACAATAGATGAGTATGGATGGATCCCTATTGATAACTCAAGTGCAGCAGTGGAGAAAGAATGAAGTTAAGCTTCAGGTTAGGAATCATTTAGAAGAGAAAGGGTAAAGGGTAAAGTAGAAAAATGTTGTTATCATATAGTGAATATCATAAGAAGGTTAAGTGACCTTCTTCAGATTGTAACAAAAAAGCAATGTGGTGTGTTGGTGCACTATGTGATGTTTAATTGCAGCTTGACACTTCAAGTACTAAGTAGTTCTGTTCAAAACAAACATGCAAAATGGAAATTTACTCATCTGATTAATATTTGAAATAAATGGGTTTAGAGCTAATAAAAAAACTTTATACAGTCAGTTGTTTTCTGTTTTATGAAGATATCACACACATGTATCGTAGATTGCTGATGATGAGTCCGTGAAAGGTTTGCAAGTCAACTTAATCCATGCATGAAAACTTATTCTTTTTGCAGTTAAGAATGACAAGCTGCAGTATTCACAAATGTTTTGTTTCTAGGAGATTTAGAAAGTAAAGACTGCTACTGAGTGTCGATATCTGTGGGGACTAACTGTATTATGCCATACTTGATATAGAATATTCTGATAGACAACTTCCAACTTTCGGGATACTGACAATATTTTACAGCAGAATTTTAACTTTTACGAGGATATCATTGAATGTGCACTTTTTTTTTTGGGGTGGGGGAGGTTCTATTGGGAGGATGATTCTCTTTGCGAGTACGGAGGAGCAGGAGAAAACTTACTCATGACTGATTACTGCTAAAATGAAGCCTATTTAATGGTTTCTTGTGTATTTGTACCTTATTAGTCTGGTATGTTTTTGATAATTAGCATAAAATCAAATTGACAGACCAGCAATCTGCAAAAGGTTGCATTTCGTCTCCTTATTAACCTTCTTATCCCTGGCCTTTCCTTACAACTGCCAGCTTTATGACATATGTTTCATTTGTAATCTCTTAGTATAACTTTATTTTCCATGACTGGTTCTTATAAGGGTTTTGATGTGGCAATTGCATCAAAGTCACCTCAATTTTTTTGCTGGGGCATTTACAACTTTGTTTTAAATCTTCTGATTTGACATTCTACCAATTATGCTTCAAATCTTAGTAAACCCCGTTTGAGTGGACTTCACTATGGATGCACTTGTGGAACTATCTCTCCAATTTCATGAACAACTTTCAGCTCATTTATGAACACTTGTCCGTCCCTTTGATGCTATATAGGGTACACTGTACAGAATGAAATTATTTCTTGTTATTATGTTGGGCTTAGTCTCTGTTTATCAAACTTTAGTTTGCGAATACCGTGATCTCTTAAACTAATGAATGTAGTCATTTAAGCAAAACACTATGAATAAATTTATTGCTTGTTCGGAGATCAGTTTGGCGGTGGAAGAACTATACGTCCAGGAGAGGTACTTGAATCAGCAGAAGAGAAGGCAGCTAAAGAAGCACGTACGAGAGAGCTACTTGCTGCCTACAAGGGCAGAGTAGGCCTAACTATTGATCCAAACCTAAAACTTGAATGTGAGAAGGTATGCGTTAACTGCTATTGTTTTTTATATCATGTTTATGGATGCCTCAAATTTCTTTCATTATGGAAAATGCATTTAATTCCCTTCTTATATTGATCTTGAGAAACAATACAGAAATCTGATCATTTATTTATAACTTTACACTTCTCAGCATATATATAAAGTTGTTATATGCCATTCCCAGTTCTATGAATTGCCATGCTGTTAGCGATTTGATCGGTAACACCAAAACTTGTTTCTTCATATAGTGGAATTAAATGTTTCTGTCAATCATTTCTACTTTGAATACACATATAGCAGAGTCTCATTTTGAAATAAAGAGATCTGGTCGCGTAGTCAGTCACTTAAATGATTGAGCAAAGAATTAAGAGTCTTCGGAGGCTTTGAACTGATGTGCTCTTTTTTCTCACAAATCCATTCAGATGGAATGAAGTTAAAGGTTTCAAGACTAGAAATTATATCATAGCCATGGCCCTTAATGAGTGGGATAAATTCACACTACCATCGGATATGAAGCTAGAGATCTTCAGGGATATTGGCCTTCAGAGCTCATTAAAACTTAAGCGCACCTTCCGAGCTGTGCAACTTTTTCTTCGATTGGATAATCTTGTGAATCTTCACTTTCCAGTGGTTAATTAAATATATTTGCACACTCAGCCATTGTAGATTATAGTAAACTTGGAAATAAACCAGAAGTACAAGAGCTAAATGCTAGATGTGGCCAATTGTTACTTTAATCCTATGAAGTATGCTTTACCTCTGAAATTCCTACAAGTGACATCTGTGTTCTCACATCGGGGGTGGTTTTGAATGAACTTTTAGCATTAAGGGTGCCAACATTGCATGTTCATGCAGAGCTGCTATGATATGCACGGCAGGTGCATGTAACATTGATTTTACAAAAGAGGCATGACATTACCAGCAAAACTATGGTTAGAAAGACTCAAAAGGCTTGGAAATGTACATGTGAAGAAAATAGAGTGATATTGGTCTGAATTAGTTATCCTCCAGAACTGCGAAGTCCAAAAGGTCCTCTATGAAGCGCCAGGTCTTGCATTCTCATTTGTGTTTCCAGGACTGAAAGCAAGGCCGAGAGGGGGAGAGAATGGAATACTAGGGGAGAATCCTTAAACTTCAAGAAAGTCAGGTGAATGGACCTGAAAGCACATAAATTCATATTCCAAGACTCTGAATGCAAACTAAATCGAATAATACATTTAAGAGGCTAGATGTGGGTGCTTTTCCTGAATTCACAAGTTGTAAAATAAACTAACGACTTATCAACATGGTTGAAATTGATTGAAGCATACCTTTTTAGAAATAGATTTCCTGTAAATTTCCATCCTTACAAGCAGTGGTGGAGCCAGAAACTCAAACAAGGGGATTTTAAAAAAAAATCTCATGCCAAGGAGATTCAACTTATATATATGCAAAAAATAAATAAATCATTTTAGGCCCTATGTATGTATATTTTTTCAATGAAGGGGGTTACTCCTATGCCTCCACCAAAGTTTATAAGCAAGGTACACTGGAATTAATCTTGTTCAGATACTTATGTTTATGGTTGATTTAGATAAGATAATAGACATATTTTGAAGGAGTCCTTTGAAAGGGAAGAGTGTTTCAATTATTAAGCCATTCTTAATGTGGGTTTATATCCTTTCTTGTTTGAGAATCATGAGGTATGACTTACTTCTTAATTTTAGTGCTGTCATACTTAGGCACTGAAGGATGGTGACTCTTTCATGGACCTTGGCAAGCTCAAGGAAGCACTACCATTTTATGAGAAAGTTATGAATAAGTTGCCGTTTCAGGTGATTTCTTGTGCTAGATGGACTTCAACACTTAACATTAATGCATGTATCTTTTTTTTTCCCCCTTTTCACATCTTAAACCAGAAAAAAGAAAGAATTGTTTAGATGCATTTTATCCAACTTCATTGTATGTTATTTGAGTAAAGGTGCCAACTTGCTCAGCACTCTGTTGCAAATGACCCGCATCCTTCCACCAAAAAAGAAGGAAAAGATCCAACTTCACGCTCAAATATCTTTTGGGGATAAGGATTGCATATGTTAATATTATTATGATAAAAGAGGCCTTGAACAAATTGATGTGCTTTACACATAAGTAACAAGGACTGAAGTTGTTACTTATACGTTTTTGCTTCTCTTTCATATGATGTAAAAACTTAAGATTTACTTTCTTACAGAATGAATGTCGTGGTTCATGAGAGACTAGATTACATTTGTCTTACTTTTATACTTCTTAACTTTGTGTTATCCCGTTCTAAACAAAAGTGTAAAGTAATAAAAGAAAACCTGAAGGCAATTGACACTTCTCGTTTTCAGTACATTTGACATTGAAATCTATGGCATAATATTTGTGCAGACTCAACTTCATGGATTAGCTGCACTGCAGTGGTCTATTTGTCAAGACTCGCTTCGTAGGTATGTCATCTGTGATTCTCTAATGTCCTAGGTTTTAAACAACTTCTTAAAAATGTCTGCCCTCTGCTCTAATAAGAGTAGTTGAAGCATTTATGCTTAAGAATTCCTACTCACCCAAGAGAAATTAAAAAGGAAAGAGAGAGAATTTCACTGAGCATCTTGTTAAACTAATTGATAAAAGATAGGCCAGCTTAGAATACTGGACCCCTACAAACCTGTGGATTCAAGTGATAAATTCACCATTTTTCTAACGTAATATTCTTGGTGTTCTTAATGATTTTTATGTTCTACTCATATGCTTTTTTTAGGGAAATAACATAGAGGTGCGCTCAAGTGACCCGGACACCATGGTTATTAGAAAAAAGGGCAATAACAGAGTGATTCCTAATATGTTAATCACCTAATGTGGCCATGCCCATATTCCTTACTGAGCCATTTTCTACTCATTCTGACTACTATAAAATAAAATGGAACAAAAATTTAGGGTGTTAAGTTAGATTAGTATGGAATGATTATGTCTTTCTAACAAGATCAAAAACTTAACTCATAAGTTGTATGGACATAAAGATCTCGTTACCTCAATGTGTTTGGTCCTTCTTGAAAGGGCACAGCAAAAACTCACCAATAAAGAAAGAAACGAATTGTTAATCGCCTTTACACATTTTTCTGGGAAATGAAATTGCAGAAAAGAGACCTCATGAAGTCTCTTTACTGCATTTATGAAAAATTTAATTGCAAAAAAGAGACCTCATGAGGTCTCTTTTCTGAAAAAAAAAAAACTGGTAGCAGATTGTTGCTTTAGCAGCTGCACACCATCCATTTAAATTCAATTCAATAATATGTACATTCTAATTAGCTAAATCAAGCTCAAAGAGCTGCCAACAATCAATCAAACTACAACAAATACATGTGCTAAATATCCTCCAATCAACACTACTTGAAAATCAACTTTAAAGTACTTCGAAATTGAATGGAAAAAGCATAGAAGTCATAAGCTGTACAATTGGATTTCAAACTACTTCAATGTTCTCATGCATTCACAAAACACATTATAAGTCTTAAAACCACCATAAAGTACATAGTTTAGATTATCTAATACAACTCTAAACTTCAATAATGAGGCGGTATGTTTGCCACATGATCCTCATCACTGCTGGGTTCATCGGTCAAACCTCTGTATTGACCATATACTTGATGTTGAATAGGTTGAGACTGGGAAAGATGAGGAGGGCAAACTACATCACTGGGACAAGGGGGAATCCACCCCGAAGCAACCAAAGCAAGTTGTGCATCTAATTGGGCCTTAATCCCTGCATGCTCTATGTCCCTCTGCCTTTCCCTTGTCCGCGAGACTTCAACTTGGCTACATAGCTTAGCTATCTTCTGTTCCAAAATCTTATCCCTTGACCAATCATCCTGGAAACTACCTAGGCCTTCTAGCTCCGAATAAAATTCACGAAAGGGTCGCTGGGGCATGTCGTAAGAATACCCATACCTACTCGGCCCACCAACCGAGTCTAGCCACATTCTCTCAGTCTGCTCTTGGCTCAATGGCATGCCTCGGCTATCATCTAGTTGAATTTGACCGTAATCCTCAACGGATTGCATGTATTGATTCTGAATATAACGGTAATAATATTAGAATATAAATTTAGGAAGTAAAGTAATTATTACTTTAAATTATTGGCTTACGTAGGTCAGTTGAGGAACCCAAACGTCTGGATCTTTGGGGTTTTTCTTCGTCCTTGTGTGTGTAGTCTTGAATGCCTTTGCCTGAGTTACCGGTCTCCCCAGTTTATTTTCCTACGAACGAAATTAATTTAGTTATTAATCAAGAATAATTAAATATTAATAACCTACAATATATATAACTTAAGAAATGAACGTACCAATTTCCTCTTCACATTCCCTTGGCTCTGAACCCCAATTGTGTGTAGAGAGCCACCCTTAGTAGTTGCTCTGACCTTCTTGCCAACCTCGTTTATCTACTTGAACCTCGCATCGGTCTCCCAGTGTGGACTCCCCTCATATAAAGGGCGACTAGCAACTTTCAATTGTTCAAAGAAAATTCTAGAATCATCATTGGGAGCTTCTTCAACGTGGTCGCGAAATTCAAAATCAGGATGCAGCCTATGCGTATCCTGAACCATGTAGTGCATTCTATAATTTTGGACATTAGGTTTCACTGCCTTACTACTTTCACCAACAACATAGTGTTGAAATCTATCAAAACTATTGTCAATTTCTCCATGACTAGTCCACACTGTATAGCCTTCTTTAAACCCATTTCGATAGAGATGAAACTTAACAATCTCGGGTTTTTCATAATTCATACATTGACATTTCTTACAAGGACACTTCACCAATCTACTAAGTTGAAAAGGTTGTAGTGTCATTGCATAGTCCACAAAACCATCAACACCTTCTACAAATTTAGGCTTCATCCCCACTCGACCAAAATTAGTCCTTTCATACATCCAACTACGATCCATCTACATAAAGATCACAAAATTTGAATTTGTTAAACACTAAATTAAGTAATAATTCAACATTTTTTAATATTATTGAGTTTCAAATTTAATACTCACTTTTTTTTTTATAACTGAGAAATCCGTCTGTGACTCGCCCTTTGGACCAATCACAGCCTTCTAAACTCGGTGGATAATGGGCCCGCCCCTCTACCCTTCTCCACTTAAATACCGAGCTTTGCTTTGCATGGTGTGGGGCTTGAACCTGCGACCTAAGCCACAAATCCTCCACCTTTTGCCACTCGAGCTAGGCCTAACTCAACTTATGACTTAATGCAACTAATAACCTACATATAAATACTTGGTGTTTTCATTATCTTAGAAATCGAATTGTAACCTTATTCTACTTAATCTTGAAGCTCTTTTAAAGAAACTTTTTTAAAGAATAATTGGCTTCGAGTCAGTTTTCTTTTTTCAATTTTAAGTTCAAAGTTGAATTGTAAATTCGAAGTTCAGTCCCTAGTTCAAAGTTCAAATATTGTTTTAATTTAATTCAAGGTCCAATATAATACAAAGTTGAGTTAAATTTCAAAGATCAAGTAAAGCTAATAGTCCTTGATGTATGTAAAAAGTAGATCTTTTAGTCCCAAACATTGAAACTAATAGTTCTTTCTTTAAAATCTATTAAACTTAACAGAGAAAACATTCACAATTACTACACCAGCCAAATCTTCCTCCTCGCACCTTCTTCCACCGCCTTGCAGTGGTTTCCTTCATTAGAAGACATTCAATGCCACTAACTAATCTCAACACTTTCTCCTTGACTAAACCAGACCACTCTCTCATTTTTTTCTATCCCCAGCCATAGAAATATACAAACAAACACCTTATGCTCCTCTCATCAACACTCATGTTAAAAGGAATATGATTGTTATAAAATTTATGAGTAGTAAGAAGGGAAAATATAAAGCATAACAAACTGAAAAAAACAACAGATATGAGGAATTGAAGGTATCTAAATTTGGAATGAGTGAAATTTGTTTCCTTCTTTCTTCTCCATTTGACATCAAAGAAAAAATAAATATTGAGAATGACCTGTATGCAAATCTTGTTAGGTTTAATTTTTTATTTTTGGAAATTGGAATCTCTTTTCAGGGAAACTAAGTACGGATTTCTCAATCAAATAAGTGACAAAATGAGGAAGATAATTTGGTCTCTATCTTTCTTCATTCCTGATATTATATTGTTTTTTCACTTCCCAATTTCAACAACAAAGAATGAAATTAAGCATAATGGACAACTTTCAAAACTCACCCAAATCCTAAAAGAACACAAATCACATAAAGTTCACGGCTTTGAAGAATGTATAAAGAAAATGTAAATTTTTTTTTACCTGGACAGATTTGAGGGGCACTGCGGAGGTGGGACTGCTGGTTGTGAGAATGGGGGTTGAGAGTGAGGGTGGGGTTGGATGACTGTTCACAAATGAGAGTTGGGTTTGCATTTTTATTAAAAATAGAGACTCCTAGTGAGGTCGTATTTTAAATTTTTTGTTTGGCGGTTTTGACTAATAAAAGCAACCTCACGAGGTCGCTATCCTTAGTTATAATATCATTTAACAAAACTCATGAAGTCTCTCTCTTTAAAAATATCAAATTGAGGGGTAAAACGACCTCATGAGGTCTCTATTTGTGACCTATTTTTGAGGTCTCCTTTTACTGTTTTTCTGGTAGTGACGCAAGAAGGGTCAATTAACATATGGTTTCATAAATTATATGTGACGAGCATCTATCTCCAGACATCAATTAACCAACTTTCTAATATATCAATCCCTGGTAGTTACTTTAAAAAAAGGAAAACTGACTGATTCCCTGCCCAAAAGCAACACTCGTCCAAATTTGTCCGAGTCCAGAGGGAATTGCATCTCTCTAGAACTTCAGCATGGAATGGTCGTTTTTGCAACAAGCCTTCTGTCATTTCATGATCTTTGTGATGCTTGAATGTTCAAATCATTAAGCGTGAACTTGCACTTGCATGGACCTTGTGCCTACTTCCAAGACTGATCATTCATTTCCACACCATATATGGACAGGTCCAAT
Source organism: Solanum acaule (assembly GCA_036250505.1). NCBI lineage: Eukaryota > Viridiplantae > Streptophyta > Magnoliopsida > Solanales > Solanaceae > Solanum > Solanum acaule. The sequence goes on from JAJOOR010017540.1 coordinate 14,940, forward strand.
GAAGCTCGTTCAATGTACGAGAAGCTTCAGTCTCATCCTAATCCTGGAGTTAGCAAGAAAGCAAGACAATTTATGTTCAGCTTTCAGGTAATCATTAGCTATTCAGGTAGTAGCTCATGTTGTGCATCTACCTAGAGTGTAAAGACATGTTGAAAGGTTGAAGTTTACTAATACACTTGATTTTGGACAGCCGATTAGAAGTTTAGGTATCTTTAAGGGCTTTGTTGGATATTGCACACCTTCAAATGACAGAGCCAGAAATTTATACAAGGGGATATAAAAAAATGCTAGACCATCATACGTGGAATTTGAACGTGTGACCTAAGTAACTTCCGACCATGTTTACCACACTACACTAGAATCTGTCCTTATGTCTAGGGATTCAATGCTTTATATTACAACACTAGAATTAGATATTCTGCAACTTATGTAGAATAAGACAAAAATTCTCTAAACTCATGCTGAGTAAAATCAGGTCATCTTGTTGCTACGGAGTACTCAAATTTTGTCTTGGTTAATGGCAGGCCATGGAAATGATGAAGGTAACTGGCTCAACATTCTCTTCTATGAATACTGGCTATCAGAATTATTTCGATGCTTTTATTAGGGATAAAGTAAACTATTCCGAGGATGAAACAGAAGAAGGTGCAATCCAACAAGTAATCCCTTACATTATATTTCTTCTTTTCCCTATTTTTATTGTGCTATTAATTGCTCTAAGAAAGGGTATATAGGTTTTGTATAGCATTTAACATTTGAAACTCAAACAACAAATAACATTGCAACTGAAATGCATGTTTCTCCCTAGTATATATCGTAATAAAGTTGTGGGTTTCTTTTTTGATGACCGTGGTGTCAGGTCCAACTTTCACACACTACCTCCTACTAGCAGCATGTACCTAAGTTTTGAACATGTGACCTCAGGGCTCTCAACCACTTCATTGACTACTAGGCCACACCCGTTGGTGCATAAAGTTGTGGGTTTTTGTGGAGATTGAATTTGGTAAAATCTTCATATGCATGATCAATTAGGATAATTACCATCCAACACCTTTCAGTGATCTAGTTTACAAAATAGCGAACAAATGTATAATTTTGTATATTTAACTATAATTTACATATACTGTATAATAGGTTTTGTATATTCAAACTAAATTGGTAAATAAATTTGGTCGAACTGTACATTTTGTTAGGTTTCTCAATTTAATATTATAATAATATGAAGCTTTATTATTCTAAATACATGTACATGAAACACTATTTATGCTTTTGTCAAGTATGGTAGACATGAAATAACAAAACTATATACTTTTTTTTTTGGGGTTAAGAAAACTATATATACTCAATCTTCACTAAGTGTGTACCTTAGCGGGTAATGAAGTGAGTGCGATACTCAATCTTCACCAAGTGTGTATCTAATTCCAAAAGAATTGGAACTCTCATTAGTTAAGTCTTAACCTTAACATCAAGGGGTGAACACCTAATTCATTTGCTATTGTGAAACTTCTCCAATATTAGGAAATAATTATGTACCGTAATAAATTTTAAAGTGATAGAAAATAAACTGTAATTATAAATTAAAATATGATGTGGCAGAGATGTTATTGATGAATATATGTATTTGTGTGTATAATTTTGTTTCTCCCGTGATTCTTTCTTGAATTTTCTTCGTAATTTGAGGACTAAATAACGTGTTTCTTGAATGTAAGATGATTTAGATTTCCTTGCAATGGATTTGATTGCTAGGATCATCCGGTATGAACTTTGACAAAGATCATATTTGATATCTTGATCCTGAATATTTAAATGTGAACAAGGATTTAGAGTAGAATTATTTTTAAAAATCCAATTTAAAATTAAATTGAGTTCGTCTTATAAAGTCTCATCAATTTTGTTGTCCGCAAATAGTTATCTTATGAAATAATCATATGATGAAAGACATTCGAAGAAAACCAATAACAGTTATATGTACCACATTTTACTTAAACCTTATTGCTAATAATAACAACCTACCTAATATAATTTTTATATAGATCTTATCTTGATTTTATAGTCGAAAAGTTATTTTTAATAGAATCCTCGACTTAAAAGAAGAAACCGTTCAAATTAGTGCAGAAAAAATAATGAGAATAAAGAAGTTATAAATGTTATTAGCAGTTTAATTAAATTTTATTGATGAAACGTAATAAATATCCGATAAAATAATTGAGGAAAACGTAAACCGACAAAACATCATCGGCTTAAAAGCAAAAGATGAAAGACAATCACTGTCTTTCGTGGAACAAAGTTAGGATAAAGAAGAATAGTATTTCCTCCATCCCATTTTATGTGACACTTTTTAATTTGATATAGTGTTTAAGAAAAAAAAAACTTTTGAAATTTATGGTCTAAAACAATTTTTAGATATTTGTGTGGCTAATCATTTTATTAAAAGTAAAATAGAAATTTTAAAGTTAAATTCTTTCTAATTATCGTAAAATAACATTTTTTTTGAGACAGACTAAAAAAATAAAAGATGCCACGAGACTAAACGAGTCCTATCAATGGTACATGAAACAAGACATGACATCACCCATGCAATTCTAGTCTAATAGGAAATGACTCCTAACATGAGTCGTGGACTCGTGGTATAGTTGTAGAATTGCTTCCTTGATCAGAGATCTCAAATTTGAATTTTGGGTATAGAAATTTTTTTGTTGAAAGCATCACTCTCAAATGAATCCTATAATGTGCAATTCAAGTTTAATCAGACTCCAATATAAACTCCAAATATCGAGGAAAAGAAGAAGACTCCCATTTTATATCCACAACTTTCTGCATGGGCGGTGCACAGAAAGTTTGGGACCAAAAAGAAAAAAAAAAGTGATTACTTCACATAATTGTTGGTAACATTATCAAAAGATAAACATCTCTTTTCTCCGAGATTTATCAAAAATCATCTTTCTACTTCATTTTAAGGTAAAAATAAAATCTGCATACAATATACATTGAATATGTTATTATTAATGAATGTTTTGACATCTTAACTCATCTTTTTTTTATTTCAATTAAATATTCCAACTTACAAAATGATCTTCTCGATATTTTTTAAATTTAACCACTACGTTTTATTTTTCCTTAAAGAGAAAGCAAAGAGGAAAAAAAAAAGAAAGGGTGAGAAGCGTCTGCAAAAATCTGGTGTACAAATTAGACGCTCCTCCTCAGTACCTCATGGTGGGGTACTATAAATATAACCCAACTTTTATTTGCCGACCATTTACTCAAAATTCCTTTTTCTGCCAAATTTGTGGCCATTTCCACTATTTTTTATTTTTTTTTGAAAAGTAAAATAAATTAAACAAGTCCATTGATTTTTAATGGTCAACTAAATCACCCTAGAATACAAGATTTGTCTTCTATTCATTCCCATTATTTTACTTTTTCTTTATTTTAATAAAGCACAAAAAGAAGATAATATTCCTCATCCCTAATATTTTTAGAAAGTTGATCTAAATGTTTTAGCTTTTTAATTAGAACTATGATTAATTTAATAAGGTTTATTACTTGAAAACTAATGGCTTTGGTTATATATATTAAAGATCTACATAATCAGTTAAACCATATGTTATGCTCCCATAGTTTATGCCATTATGGTTTGTCCAACTAAGTTGATCTTTAACTAAAATTATTGCTCCTATCATTGTCATTTTTTTCAAAAGAAATAATAATATAGTATTTCTGGTGGGATCTTCACGAATAGAAAAAAATTGCAATCGATTTGATAATGATCGAGTGATATTATTTTTTTGGCTTCAATCTTCCAATCTTGAGAGACTACGATCATTATGAGCGTTTGTATAACTTGTAATTTTTAATATATATATATACACCACTATTGATTGATAGAACTAATAAATCGCATCCTAATACCAAGTTGTTTTACTAAAAAACTGTGATCCCTTGATATATATAGTTGAGATTAAATTTTTTAAGTATTTCCTTATAAGCTAAATCAGAATAAAGTTTATGTTCATAATCTTACAATTATCTATCACATATAAAAGGTGAAATTATAATTTCAGGATCATAACAACAACAATATCATACTCATTATGATACCATAAGTGAAATGTACATAAACCTTATCCTTACCTAGTATCCTCGGCTCAAGAAAAACATTAGATGAGACGAGTAAAAAAGTAAAATATATGATTTAAATATTGTGAAAATTGAATCATAATTAGGATTACTTTGTATTGGACCAAATAATCCATCAGTTATTTTAACGAGACAGTGCCATATGTTGATTTGTCACATATATCACAATAATGCAAACCAAAATGAACATAAAAATTAAAAAAACCAAAAGGGCCACAGGGCCCTATGACCTCCCAATTAGTGCAGGTCAGCAACTAATTCTTATCTTAATCTTATCATTATTTTTTTTAAAATTAATTGACATGTTTTCTCCATTGTCGTATTCCCTCTTTTCATAAATACTTTGATTTGTTGCACTTGACCAAAGATCTTTCGATTATAATCTTTTTACCTCCTCGAAATATGAATAAGTTCTGCGTACACTCTATCCTTACCATACCCCATTTGTGGAATTACACTAAAATTGTTATTCCCTCTTTTCATAAATACTTTGATTTGTTGCACTTGACCAACTTTCTACCTCCTCGAGATATGAATAAGTTTTATGTACACTCCATCCTCACCAAACCCATTTGTGGAATTACACTGAAAATGTTATTCCCTCTTTTCATAAATACTTTGATTTGTTGCACTTGACCAACTTTCTACCTCCTCGAGATATGAATAAGTTCTGCGTACACTCTACACTCACCAGATCTCATTTGTGAGATTATACTGATTATGTCGTTGTTGTAACATTAAAAATTTCCCACATGACAAATCAAACACCAAAAAGCAAGAAGACCCCTACCCCACTCCCCACCCCCACCTACATACACACACAAAAAGAAAGCAAGACAAGAACATAAAAAAAAAGAAGGCTGCCTACAAACCAAAGGCAAATAAACCATTTGGAATATCTGGTAGTTGAGATTTCAAAAACAGCCTTTCTTCATGAACTAAAACTCTCTTTATCTCATGAAGAAGAAACACTACCTCAAATCCATAAATCCTTGAAAAGAATATATCTTTCTTTTCCCAAAACCAAATTAAGATGGTGCAAAAAAAAGTCCTCAACAAGCTTGGTATCAAAACTGATCATATTAAAGCCAACAACCAAATAATGAACCACAAACCATCTTTTCCTATATCACAAAACCATGAAACCATCAAGAATAGAAAAGCTGAACTCAAGAAAAAGATGATGAAGAAATCAGGCAAAACCAAACACTTAGAATATGAAATCTCCCACTCACCAAATTTCAGAAAATATGTACCTCAGCCAGGCAAACCACCCACTAGTACTAACTCATCAACACCAACGAAGCGTCAGCGTCAGAATCAGAATCAGAATCAGAATCAGCAACAACAGCAATCAATATGTACTCCAAATTATATGAAGTCCACAAGCAGTTCTGTTGCAAGGAAAGAGCAATCTCAGGTAAGTTCAAGGAGCCTTCAAACTTATTCACAAAGTTGTAGTAGAAAGAATTCAAGTAACTCAAAGTTAGGCTCGGGTAGTTCTGTTAATAAACCAATAAGGAGTTTGTTAGCTAGAACTCCTAGTTTTAAACCAACAAGAGTTTCATCATGTTCCCCTATTGTTATGTATGATGATTTCCAAGTAGAAAGGGCTACATGTTCATCAACTTTGAAAGAAGTTAAGTTTCCTTCATATCTTGAACTTAGTCCTGGAGGAACAGAATCAGATGGAACTTCTGTTTTCAAGGTTTGTCCATATACATATTGCTCTCTTAATGGTCATCATCACCCTCCTTTGCCTCCATTGAAGTG